>WYDI02028507.1:0-43759 GCA_009867235.2 Psittacus erithacus
GGGATGGAGCATTCACAACTTCCCTGGGCAACCCATTCCAGTGCCTCACCACCCTTACAGTAAAGAATTTCTTCCTTGTATCCAATCTAAACTTCCCCTGTTTAAGTTTTAACCCATTACCCCTTGTCCTATCAATGAAGAGTCCCTCCCCAGCATCCTTATAGGCCCCCTTCACATACTGGAAGGCTGCTGTGAGACTTCCACACAGCTTCTCTTCTCCAGGCTGAACAGCCCAACTTTCTCAGCCTGTCTTTATACGGGAGGTGCTCCAGCCCCCTCATTGTCCTCGTGGCCTCCTCTGGACTTGTTCCAACAGTTCCATGTCCTTTTTATGTTGAGAACACCAGAACTGTACACAATGCTCCAAGAGAGGTCTCATGAAAGCAGAGTAGAGGGGCAGGATCACCTCCTCTGACCTGCTCTTTTTTGATGCAGCCCAGGATACGGCTGGCTCTCTGGGCTGCAAGTGCACACTGCCGGCTCGTTCAGTTTCTCATCCACCAACAGCCCCAAGTCCTCCACAGGGCTGCTCTGAATCTCTTCTCTGCCCAACCTGTAGCTGTGCCTGGGATTGCTCTGACCCAGGTGCAGGACTTGGCACTTTGCATGGTTAAACTTGACAAGGCTGGCATCAGCCCACATCTATTTAAAACAGCCCTGCATCTTCCCCACTATTTATCAACTGCCAAATTACAGATGCATATATAATCCTACTCTGTTTTGCTGCTTCTAACCACTATGTAGTAAGAGAGAGACTCTCGGAGTGCAGATATACAGTAACTCACCTAAAATACTATGCATGTCCAAAAGCCATGAAGAGGATAAATAAAAGACTATATATACATATATATTTGAAGTAGCAAAACTTATGTGCAATATTTATTCTCAGTGTCATTTGTTTTTCTAGAAGCACAATAAAGCAGAAACAGGACTAGCAAAGGTTGGTTTTGTGTGTGTATATATACATATATGCAGGTAGGAGTTGATAAAAATCCCACATGAACTGTCCATGCATGTATAAAACTAAATTATTTTGCCCAATATTCCTTCAGAAGTGGCTTAAAAAAAAAAAAGGGGGGGGGCGAGAGGGAGGGGGCCCTGTCTCCTTATTAGTGGCTCCTAGAAGTTCTGGTACAACTGTGGCCACCTAACTGTCCTCCATATGCGCTCAGTCCCCATCAAGTCTTCAGTAGATACTTAAATAACACTGAACAAAGCTTTTAATTAAATGCAGGACAGGACTTGCTACCCATCCTTAGGTCTCCTTTTCATTAGGATCCTATAGCAGACATTTCTGACATAGCTTGCATGTGAAGTCTCATGAAATGTTATTTTTCAAACTTGGCTCTCTCCTGACACCTGCTCCTCTGTCTGGAATGGCAATTCCAGATTTCAGTCTTGTCATTATTTCAGTAGTTGTCAGTGCCAAAAGCATTTGTTTAAAGTCTTTTGCTCACCCAAAGTTTCTGTGTCAATAATCCATTTTTAATGGTGAGGAAAAAAAAAGGAAAAGAAAAGGTCCTTTTTAGTTCCCAGATGATCACTGCCCTATCACCAGTGCAGGCTTCACCCTGCTGAAGCTAGGAGCTTTTTGTACTTCTTAACCTATTCTTTTGGAATATCTAGTTTTCAGGAAATGCCACGTATTTCCTACAGCAATCACAGCAGCTCTCCCTTACCCTTATAGGTATCCATTACTGGACAGAAATTACTCCTACACTGATGAATAGGACTTATCACCTAATTCAGTCTCCTCTATCACTGGTCTCATCATTATGCCTCATCACTACTACTCAGCCTTTAGAGGAAAGGATTCTGTGTTGGGCTAGAACCAGGATGCAAATCATAGTCTAACTGAAGGAGTCTTCACACTTCATTGCTGTTGCAATGCTATTAAAAGCCCCTCTAGCCTATTAACCACGAAGTTACTGTTTTGTTCAAATTTAGCACAAACTAGGCATCTCCACAGGATATAAGCCGCAAAGAAAAGAAAATTCCCCTCATCATTCCTAAAAACATTAGCATGTTATACTGCAAGTAACAGACAGCTGTAGGCAATATGAAAGCTTTTAAGCTGACATGCAAAGATACTTACCAGTAAATTGTGTAAGCCTCTGCTTGAGCTGGGTCTTGAATATTTGGTTCATTTAGAAGTTCTTGTATTCCTAACAAGATCTGTGGCAGAAGGAATAGAAGTAACACAGGCATGGATATTACTATGAGACATTGAATGAAAAAACCCTCAGAAACCAACTGTAGAAACAGTGAACATCTTACATTCACATCAGATAAGCAAGCAAAGCAAATAAAAGGGCTAAGAACATGTCTTAAGTACAAATAATGACCTGTTTAATTGTGATTGCTGGCCTCCAGTCCTTGTCCTCCTCTAAGATGGAGAGACACACTGTGCCTGAAGGATACACGTTTGGGTGGAATAATGGTGGTTCAAATTTACCTGATGAGGAAGAGAGAATTACTTGCATGCAGCGCTAAGACCAAGATCAGTAAGCTGGTTTAGATAGGGTGGAAGAGCAATGGGCAAAGACACTTCTACCCCCCAGAAAACCCACACAGATTTATGGCACTATTAACATTGGCTTTCTTCCTGGCTCAGCCTGCACCTAAAGCGGTAACTTCATCACGCATGTGCTGTCAACCTAAGCAATGTAACACTATTGTTGTGACCTGTAATCTTCTGGGTTAGGAATAGAAACTATCAAAATAGTTTGTAGTAGCTTTGTGATAAAAACCTTTTTAACCAATCCTGTCTTTACAGCCTCACATACTACTATAGAACAGAATGCCCTTTGCTCATCTCTCCCCATTTTAAAATACTGCAAGTTCTACACAAAGATGACTTCAGCTCCTAGCATTTTCTTTTAGTTTCACATTTTCTTAATGTGTAAACATGAGGAACCAAATTCAACTTGCAAGGCTGAGTCACGAAGAATTAGGCTTGTGCAACTCTTATTCTGCCACTCATTCGATATTCTGCCATTTCTTTCATCTTTACAGGACTTAAATGCAACAGCCACTATGAAATATCTACATGTTAGTACAGTTTTCTAATTTATCTGACATCACTGAGCAGCTCATAAGCAAGATTTACTTGTGAAGTTCAGTAAGAACTCAGAACCTGCATTGGTATGAAGTCTTACCAGTCACATATACATCCAATTTTAAGACATAGCAGCTCATTTAACACTCGCACAATGTGCTAGTTGGTGTTTCTCAAGATATTAACGTTAAATATTTTCTAGTTAAAACATGTTTCCTTGTGTATTTAGGTGGTAACAAAAGGAGTTGCCGAGACAACCAATACAGCTGAAACACTAAAATGAAATGAGAAATGAACCACTGTCAAAAGAGCCATCTGTATTCACTGTCATTGATTTGAGATGGAAGCCAATTTGAGAAACAAAAACTAGGCAAGGCAATAAATACCTTCAGATTTCTAAAGGAAGTACTTTTGAGATGGGATAAGGAAAACTCAAAAAACTCAAACCCCGCTACCTGAAGATATCTGTTGCACATAGTGTCAGAAAAAGAACAGATCCATATTTTAGAGCAAGTTGGTGAAAAGGTTAAAGGTGATGAAACTTTTTCTATTCATTATTTTTTCTAAGTTCTTGCCTTCTGAGTTCTTGGCTTAGAAGACCAACTTCACATTAAGAACACACAAAGGGCTTTGGTCTGACAATGCCTACCCGCTAGTTTCCAAACAGTACTGATCAAGTAGTGAACACCTCAAGTGCTGCTTTTGTCAAGCTTTGAGGAAAGCCACACAGTAACTACCCTCCCATCACAATTTTGCTATACTGAGCCCTTAACTCATTTCATCGCAACTTTCTAAATGCAAAGTGATGGGTGTGAAAAAAGAAAAAAGCAACTTCCTTTTAAAGATATCTCTAAGAAAGTAATAACCATTCATAGAACCTCACTGACTAGTTTAACATTGTTCCAACAAACCTGTGGTTTTTAGTCGTTTTACTTACATTTTGGGGGTGAAGAAGGGTAGTCATCCTTAAAAAGCATCCGTAATTTAAATAAGCCTCCTTCCCATGGTGTCTATAAGGAGTTAAGGTAGAGTTTAGATTACAGCAAAGAGAAGTCAAACTTCTGGAAAAAAGCTTATCAGGAATATAATTTCTCAGACAAAGTGCAAGACATCCTTTTGCTATACAGTAGGAAATAGCTGTTCTACACTGTAGCATGCTGTCTAGGCTGAGACAAGTTATCCTACCTATATAATGAGCTGAAGAATCAAAACTCTGCTTTTCCACTTCGTGACAGCTAGTAAGTGTTGCTGAGTCTTCAACAGAGCCAGGATCATTGATGATAATTCCATAAACAAGTAAAATTTTCATAGTACACAGATGAACAGAATACTTCTGAAGTTTCACATGTGTCCTGGTTTCAGCTGTATTGGATTTAATTTTCTTCCCAGTAGCTGAAGTGGTGCCTAGCAGCTGGTCCTAGTGCTTGTTTTGGCTTTAATATGAGAATAACATTGATAACACAACAATGATGGTTTAGTTGTTGCTCAGTAGCCCTTACCCTGATCAAGAACTTTTCAGTCTCTCGTGCTCTGCAGTAAGAAGGGCCACAGGAAGCCAGGAGGAAGCAGAGACAGAACACCTGACCAAAACTAGCCACAGGGATATTCCATACCACAGCATGTCATGCAGAAGATAGATCCTGGGGTGAGTTACCTGGAAGGGACCTATCACTGCCCTGATCAGGCTGCTTATCACTCAGCAAGTGCTGAGCAATTACACCGTGCAGCACTGCTGGTTTCCTGAATTTTCTTTTTCTTTGTTGTTGTTCCCTACTATTATTATTGTCAGTATTGTTATTGTTGGTATTACTTCTATTACCCTTAGATTTTACTTAATTTTGTTTATGAAACTTCTTATCTGAACCTACAGGTTTTATATCCTTCTGATTCTCTTGCCCATCCCACCTGGGAAGGCGGAAAAATGAGCTACTGCCTGGGTTTAAATGATGCAAGGTGATACACGTTCAGTGAGTAAGGCAGGATTATACCCCCACTTAAGTTTGAGAAGATAGGATATGGATACGCCCCTTAAGCACATGGATGTAAATGGCTTCTATTTTGCCTCATGAGAACGTGGCTAAAAACCACAAGTGAACAAAAAAATTTAGACAGCACTGTAGTACTGCTACCATTAATATGAGGTTCACTAGCCTAAACCACCCCGTCTGCACTTGGTAGCAAGTAGTTTCAAAGATTCCATCTTTCTGGGTTACAGGAGCTTTTTATCCCCATCGGAAACTGGGAAGAGCACTGATAAGAGCAGTTCCCATGCTACAGTCAAAATAAGACAGCGCTACTCAAAAGGTTCACATAACCTAGGAAAAGCGTCCCACAAAGCACAAAAAGGCTGTCTCAAAAATATATTTCCTTGTCATCTTACTTGGAAATAAGGAAAAAAAAACCAAAACCTATTTTCTGACAAGTGGATCTCTGGTAAATGTAGAAACAGAGAAAAATTTATCGTATATGTAAAATTCAGACCCCTTCTCTAACTTGCCCTTGCTATGGAAACACTGCAATGAAAGTAAGTGTTAATTCTTTAAAATGAACCTGAGTAAAGATCAAACCCTATCCTCAGGAGCAGCCAAATATGTTTGAAGACCACCTCAGGAGGAAATCCCCAATTCTTTTCTACCATTGTTATATCATTTTTAGCAGAAGAAAAAAAGAAAAAAAAAGTAAAGAAACAAAAAGCAAACACACACTACCACCGCCCCCCAAGCACTCCATTGTCATTGGTATTCATTGTGCAAATTCTCAAGCTGGAATAGGAAGAAAACGTGCTATGAATACCAAGGTAACTGTGTTTTAGAAAGCAAATTTCATCTCATTTGCTACTGTATATTTGAAGAACTTATTCTGAACAGCTGTAGTCAGTTGTTAACAACTAGAAATATCTACTCTCTGGTATTTCCCAGAGGAAACAAACTTGTCCATTTAGAAGAGAGGAGCCTTTTGGTATGATGAACTTTTCCCATTTTGTTTGCTTTCAGTCACAGGGGAAGACAAATAGCTTTTAATAATTTCTTCAAGTAGAACACCAGAGAGTCAATCAAGTTATTACTGTCTTTCTCACAGAGCAACATACCTTACAGATGAAAGACAACAGATACTCAAAAGCCTTACTAAGATAATAGTATGACAGCAAGGTCATATTGTGTAACTGGACAGGTTGCAGATGCTCTTGGAGTCAGATTCTGGGTAGTTAACAAGTGATTTGCTGTAAAAAAAAAAGTGAATGGAGATATCCCAGGACTAACACCACTTTACTTCAATTTCTGATCGGACTGACAAGAAATCATTTTGGTGGTTTCAACGACTCGTGTCTCAGGGGAAGCAGGTGCAATATAGCATGCCTCCAAACACAAAGGCAACACAGAGCCACTGGCTAGTCTGGTAGAGACAAGGCACACTGCTTCTTGTTAGAGACAGCATTTTTACTCAAGTGAAAACCCAACTTTTAAAATACCAGGAATCACATGAGCAAAACTAATCTTTCCCTGGTGTGATACATTTTCAAGGATGCAAGATGTTGGCTTTAGGGATCTTGTTTGCTCCATTTTGTGGTTTGTAACACTTTAAAGCACTAGAATGAAGATATTATATAGGTATTTAAAAGTGACATCATGATAAAGTACATAACTGGCTATTATGAGGGATAATCTTGTTTTGGCAGAATGCAAGTGGATGAGTCTTACCCCTTTCTTTCCTGGAATAGCACACTCCCAGTTCATTAGATTCATTGTGCCATCTGGATTTTTCGTGGGTACTGCTACAAATCCCTGAATTAAGGCAAAAAGCCAAAGGGTGAGGATTTTGGAAGATGTACTTAGAATACTTCATGACATATTTTATCTTTACAGTTATTTCTGCAATAAAGAAAAATCACATCAGAGTAGAAAATAAAAAAGCCTTCATCAGAACTCCAAACCAACTGCAGAGTCAGAAATTTCACAGTTCTCATACTTACAAATGGATGATCTTTTCTCCAGGCTTTTCTCTCCTGTGCCAGTCTGCTAAGAGCTATGCCAGACATACTCACAGTCCTTCTAAAAGAAAATAATTGCTTTTAGTATAAACTTTCCCTTATAGTGTAAACAACACACTGTTCTATCTGTTTGTAAGCCCTGCTCCCTCAGGAGTTTCACTGCTATATCCAAGACACACATTTTTGCACACCCTGCAGAAGTTCACATCAGGAATAACATCCTACAAAATACTATCTCCACCTTGTGTTTTATATCTGAATCACATCTTAGAAACTACTTCGACAGTAGCTTGGCAACAGAAACACTATTAGTAATAAGAAAACCATTCAGACATCCTACTTGCACAACTGATAAACACCTATCTCCTTCCTAGACCACAGAAAGTTCAGCTGTCTTCTGCAGGCAAACACCTGCATTGCTCCTGTTTCTGGCAAACAGGGGAATATGTTATTTTTAGACTGAAAATTCCTGTTGAAAGTCAGTATTCTACACAAAAGCAATACAGATACAGCAATTAACAACATCATCTCAGTTTCACAGTGATGCCGCTATAGAACTTGTAGACAGCAATATAGAAGAGAGCTCAGCAATACAGAAGAGCACTCAGGAATACAGAAGAGAGCTCAGGAATAGCCACTGGCCCACTCATTCTACAAAGCAGTTTTTAAATTCCAGTATAAACTGAATGATCTTTCTACACTTCCACTGCCTTACTGATAGCGAAGCATGTCTGACTTGGTGACTGAAGACTACAGAAGAAACACATACAGCACAGGTTACTACTACAGATGACACAAGAACAGTTCTAGCCACAGCAGCTGCAAGAGTGGTGCTTTCAAATTCACAGAGGATTCTCCATTTGCCCAGAACAGTAATCAAAGTGAGAGTTTATTTTCCACTGTCCAACTGTATCTAAACCTACGGTTTCATAAGCCACATGACCAAAACAAACTCCAGTGAAGGTTTTTAATCCTCCTCCCTACTGCTCTTCTATGCATTTTAAATAAGAGCTGATAACTGGCTGTTGGAGAAGTCAGGTCAATTTGTTCTCAACTCTTTTCATAGCAAACAAGCCTTTATGACAGCCAGGAGAAGAGAATTCTTCCACCCAACAAACTCACAGAATTAATGAAAGGAGTGTTACCACTCCATTAAAATAAACATTTAAGCACTCATCAGTAATTAAGCAAAACTCACATTCTATTACTATGTAATTACCTGTAAAAATATTGCCGTCTATTACTAGAACCACATGAACAGTAGCTCACAAAGATCCTTATTTTAAAAGTCTCACACATCATTTACCGTGATGTTCATGCTTAAAAGATAAACCAAGCACTAATCTATTCCATGCATGTACACACCGCTTCAGATTTTAGCCTGTTGACACAGAGATGTGAAGTCACTGAAAAGATACCCCCAGAACAAAAAAAAAACCCTCTCCCTTACGCAAATTATACAGGGAGTAGTTTTAAGGATTTGTGAGCCCATGCCCATTAACAAATGTCAATGAGCTACTGAACATACATCAGAATTTCAGTGGTGCTTCCACCTGGTGGCCCCCTGCACGAACACGAACCTGCCCCTAACAATTCGAGAAACTCTGCTTATAAACCACTCCAGTGTCATTCCATAGTTCAATAACTCAGCTGCCTCTGCTGCCAAGATGTGCCTTACAGGATACTTTCCAGTACGTGAATTGTATTTCCTGTGGCCAACAGCCAATTAATGACACGCACCTAAGGGGGAATGACAACTTCTCAGAGCACATAAACAACGTGGGTCCCGCAGAGCATCGCCAGTCAATAACCAGTCCACAGGCCGGGGCGGGGAAGGTTCCCACTTGCTTTGCAGCTGCTCATACACTGCACTCCGTCCTAGTAAATTAAACTTTTTTTTTTACATGTTCTATGAATACCTTTTCAAGTCTTGGGACATTTGTCTTGGTGAAGCACTGACAGAATACATCCAAAATTTTAGTGTCTATGAGACAATGGGCTTCACGTATATGGTCTCCACAGATTTTGGTTACCCTAAGAAGGGCAGACAAACATCTAAAACATCACCACAAACTACTACCAATGACAGATTAGAGACAAAAACGACTGAAAGCCCACTTCAAAAATTAAGTTCTGTTAGGTAAACATCCCCTCATAAGCAAATCAATCCATTAACAAATGGCCAGTACATACTCTCCAGCAGCTCTTCAATAGAAGAATTTTACTTCAGTTCTGCTGGAGCTTGAGACAGGACAGAGACTGACCACCTCAGTATGTATTATGGTTTCAGACATTATGAAGGAACAGGAACTAAGTGGGTATTAAAGCCAAAGATATGATATTCTCATTGCTACTTTTAACTTCTTTAGTAATTTATGTGTATAATTTGTTTGGGTTTTTTTCCGTGTCTCCCCTTTGGAACAGGAGCGTGCCCAAATATCTGTACATGAACTTTAGCTCTTGTAAGCTTTTGAAATACCTCACAAATGCAAGAAGTCTCAATTAACCTGAAATAGTTACAATTTAAAAGGAAACGCACAAGCACAGCGCATCTCACCAAAAATGACACAAATAACATCTCTCTCCTCCCCACACAGTTCTTAGGGTTTAGTTGCATTAGGTTTTGGTTTTTGGGGTTTTTTTTGTTTTTCTTTAAATTGCATCAAATTCGTTTTCTTCACCCTAAAAAAGTTACTGCTACTGAATTCCCAACATAATTATGTGCTACGTCACTGGGAAGAACACAAACTTTTGCGCTGGAAGAACTACACCAAGCCTACCTTACACAGACCTAACAGACCAGTCTTCATGTTTTGTTTGGGTTTAATCCCTCCCCAACACACCCCAGCTTTAAGGGAGCAATGTCCCTTTTAATGCTATGAATTCATTAGAAAATTAACACAAACTTCCAAATTCACTCAGTAGCTCAACTCTGCTGCTGTTACTACCAGCTATTTTGGAAAGAACAAAACCAAACCAACACACTCATAGGAACAAACTACATTCCTTTGCACAACATCTTACCCATCTATACATTCTGGGGGGCAGGGGACAGGGAACCTACTTCCACACACAAAAGGCAAGTCTTGCAAAAAAGCATTCCCGCTCCACAGGAACAGCTATCATACCCACAATTCCGACCCAAGACAAGCTTCTAAACACACAAACGATGCGCTCTTTAAGCCTCAAAAACTTTCAGTAGCTCTTATTAATTCCGAACAGCGAGGGGGAAAAAATCGTTAACATTCCTAGCCCAGTATTTTTATTTTCCAGGTTAAATACTAACACAGGGCAGAAAAAAAAATATCAACTGGCATAGTCTGCCTCAAAACGAGACAAACTTTATTTTCTTGAGAGTGAAGAAAGCCAAGGTCTGACATTTAATCAGAGCGCTCTAACTCTGGACTGGAAAGTCTCTTCCTGTCTGCGGCATGAAAAGATAGAGGCGGTACCAGCCGAACAGATACCCGAGTCGCAAAAACAACAAAAGGAGTAGCACAGCCGTAAGTCCCAGTGCAGGGGCCCTGCCTGCCTCCGCCGAGGGCCGCTGCGAAGAGGCCACGGCCAACGTCCGAGGCCTACACAAGGCACCCTGGCGCCCGCCCGCTCGCTCCTGGGCGTGCACTCGTTGGGGCGGGGGCCGCTTCGCGCAGACCCGGCGGTACGTAAACCCTGCCGGAGAGCTCGGCCCGCGGCGACGGAGGCCTCCGGGGGCGGGCCGCGGGAGACGCAGAACCCGCCTCAGGCGGGCAGCAGTGCGCTGGCAGGCCCCGCCGCGCGGCCGCAGCAGAAGCTACCAGGCCCGCATGCCCCACAGCCGCCCGTCCCTTCGCGCCACAGACAGCGAGCGCCAGCCCAGGTCCCCCTCACCCAGGCCCCGAGGCCGCCTGCTCCCCGCGCCAGGCCCCACCGCCCCAGGCCCCGCGCCCTACCAGGCCTCACCGTGATCGGCCGCAGCACTCGCGCGTGTCCCGGATTGAAGCGGCAGCGAATGACCCGGATGTTCCCGACTCGGCTCCCCCCCTTTGTCTCTGGTCCGGAGTTTCCCTCCCTCCCTTCTCGGTGCGGAGCGCGGCCGTCCCGCGTGTCCCTCAGCCCGACCCGTCCGTACCACTGCGCCGGCGCGGTATGGACCCTAAACGCGATCCGTCCACCACGCTTTACGCATCCTCGCTGCGCAGGACCCAGAGGTGCCCAAACAATGCCTGAGCAGTGAGAGCAGGCAGGAACCCAGCCGGGCTCTGCCCAGCCTCGCCGCTCCCCTCCAGCCCCCGCCGGGCGACCGAGCAAAGGTTTACCTCGGGCGCCGCGAATCCCCGCGCCCCGACCGGCCCCGGTCCCTCGGAGGGCGCTACCGCGATTCCGGCAGCAAGCACCCGCGCTCAGCCGAGCCCACCGCGCCCAGCCGGGCCTCTGATTGGAAAACGGGGCCCTCTGCCCCGGCGGGGCTTTCGCAGGTGACGGGCAGGCAGGAGAGCCTATCAGAGGGCGCAGGGGGCGGGGCCAAGCGGCGCGCCCTCGGCCTGTCCGGGGCCGAGCCGGAGCCCGCGGGGAGCCCCGGCAGCGGTTGCGGGGTGCCGTGGAGCGGCGTTTGGCAGTGCGCCTGGCCCAAACCTGCCTTTGTGCTGCCGAGCTCTGAAGCAGCGGCGTGCTTCATGCGCTTAGTTTCGTGTTTGCCGTTGGGCTTTTGGGGGTGGGGAGGTTTCTTCTCGGGTTTTAGGAACGAGGGCTCTTCAGTGGTGTGACTCGCATTCTGTTCTCCTCTTTATTTTACTGATTTTAATGAAACACAAGCAGTTTAAGTGCAGAAACCTCATCTTGGCCATGCCTTGCAGTGGTTTATTGAGCGGTGTTCTATGCAGTGTTAAAGCTCAAAGTGGTTCATCTTGGGAACCTTGTTGCCCAACATCCCACCCAGTGAGCAGGCACCAGCGAGTGATTATCTCGGGCCCATTTCAATACCTACTGGAGGAATCCTGTTTCTTCATAATCCCAGGGAAGCAACTGGGAATCAGTCACAACTGGCACCTAACGCTGGCAGAATGAATCTAGGCACTGCTGGATGTTTTAGTTTATGTTTTGTTCTATTTCACTTTTAAAATTCCCATTTAAATTTTTATTTTCTTTTAGCTTTTTGTATCACTTCCAACACGATGTAGAATCCTTCTACTGGCAAAGATACCACAACAGTAGATTGCCTAATGGGGAGAGCATGGGTATGGGATCTTCATCACTTTGGGCTTTAAAGGCAAGTTTGACAGTGGGTGTTATAATAGCCGCCATTCCTGCTTTAAGCCAGGGGGACAAGCTCTTTTCAGGCCTTTTTTCCCCTCTGAACAGTTCATGTTCTTTTATACATTTATTTTGGTTTTGTATCCTACAGAAAGGATGCAGAAGGTGAGTATACTTTCTGGCTTTACCTGTGTAGGCTGGGCTCAAGAAAATCATCAAGCTGACAAAGCAATGGATATTGCTTGACATAACAAGATCTTTGTTTAAACCTCAAATCTGTGTCAACTAGCTAATGTTGTAAGACACCTTATTGCCAGCAGAGATGGAAAAGGATGAACTGCTTCCAAAGCTTTCACAGACCTTTTTGTAACAGCTCTTAATCAACAAAAACTCTCATTCCAGGATGGGTCTGAGTTTGTCCTTGGAATCGCACATCTGCCAAGTGCAGAGAAAGAGCTGAAACTGACTTTGGATTCACCTCCACTGGTGAGGGCTGGCCTTAGGCTCAAATTCCTCCCTTGAAGGTGCGTGGTTTCAGCATCTTCCTATTGCAGTGAGAAATATGAAAAGTGGCATATTACAGAAAAGTTTAGAATGAAAACAATGATTGCACTTTCATGTAAACAAATTAAATCCTTGGGTCACTTGGCCTATTCTCATCAAGTCCTCATTTAGCTTCTCTCTGTAAATTATTTAACAGTAATTATGTTCTCTTGGAATGAACAGTTCCCATTCACATTTGTGCTTTAGCCACTAATGTACCACAAGGATGTAAAATGGATACCTGTCTGCCTGTGGGCCCTCGCTCCTGTCCAGCTTTCTCCTTTCCTAATGCACGTACACCTATGGGAGCATCTGCTTTAATTTCTTTATTCCTTTTAACTAGTTGAATGCTGGAGAAGAGATGGAAGACAGCAGCTATGTGTACAGGAAGCATCCCGGCAGTCACAAATTACTTGGGGAAACAGGGGAGCTTCAAAGATCTTAATGAGAACACCAGTTGCAGGCTGATTCATTGAACAGTCACTGGGTGCCATCTCACTAGCATGTTACTTGGTGAAAAGCTATTTTGAATGTCTGGTGGTGCCTTTGCACTGATTTGGAACAGAAACTTTCAGCAGGGATTGTTAAAGTGCTATAGTGGCTATGCCAAATCAGACTAAATATCACTCTAGCTAAGAAGTCTTTTGCCAGTAGCAAATGCCCATAGTAGAACCAGGACAAACAGTGATTCCAGTGACATGACCAAAAGCAATGAGTTTTAGGGGAAGCTGTTAACACACTGCTTACAGGATTTATCTCATGCAATTGTGCAGATTCCAGACTTGGGGAACATCACATAAATACAGACTATGCATTTCTGACTGTGAGGCAAGACTGCAGCACAGTGAAAGGTGAACCTGCATAGTCATTTTCATCTTTCTTAAGTGAAACTTCCCACTGAAAGGGAAGCTAACTCCAAATAAACTGAATGTTATAAAAGATCCAAGCAGGATGTTAGTGGCTCGTTTATGTCCTCTTTATTAACTGGTTTCTGGTTCAGGGTACACATGCTCTCACTTTCGCTAACTGATGAAAATACTTGAAGCAACAAGTATGTATAGTAAGAATTTGGATTGAAAGTAGTGCTGGTTTACTATAAAGTGCAAATACTTTTAGTAGGACAGTCTGATAAAAACAGATGCACATGTTGATTAGTTCACTTCTATCAGAGATGTCAGCACTTAGTAGAATTCAAACGCAGCTTGAATCATTTTAGTAAAATGACACCATCTTACTGAAGCTGGGCAATATATGAGGAAATATTAGAATGTGCTTTGCATTTAAAACTGATTAAATTATTAAGATGAAATTCACTTCATATATAACTGTACAGCCTCTAAGATTTTAGAACTCACGGCTCTTAGCTTCTCACACTTAATTCTTACTTGCAGTTTGGAAAATAAAAGCAGTCCAGTGGTCTTCTCAGTGCTAATACTGAATTATGAACTTTTCTATTCTTGTAGAGGGCAGAGCTGTCAAACTGCCTGAATAATTTCAGCAAAAGGTACTTGGTACTTCATCATTTACTTCCTTTACCCATTTCTATCTTTAAAACTTTCGCTGCAAGCATGTACTAAGTGGCTTCTTGTTTAACATTTCTTATGCTATATGTTGGCCTTATTACAAAGTGTCAATTTCAGTTAGCTTAATTTTTCAGACAGAAGAAGCTTTTATATTAAAAAGCAAAGTACTGGATTATAAAATAGATCTGAGATGTTAGGCGGGGTTATTTGGGAGCTGTGTGAAAGAAAATGTAAGCAAAGTGATTAGTTAAAACTTGGTACATGAGGGTTTTTCTATGTGACTGTATATCCAGAAGGGACTATTTCCTACTATAATGATCAGCAACAGTCATATCCCAGTGGATATAAATCTGAATAAACATGACTTTTTTCCTGACAATGTGTTTGGGACAGCAGACAGGGATGTGTTTCCTTTCCAAAGGAAAAATATTACTGCTTTGAATCACTGCACAAAAACGCAACTACATTTTATATCTGAAGTGCTACACTAGGAATGTCAGTGAAATTACACTGTCACTGTCAACATTAATGGATTTAGGAAAGAAAGATTTAAGACATCAGACTTTAAAAGGGAAAACAGGTTTATTTCATGCAGTTTACAATACACTAGTGTTATGAAAAGGAGGTTAAAAAAATATCCACACACATTTTAGTTGTATGTTTGTTTTAAAAATGATGGTTAACTGTAACCACCTTCAAATGATTTGGGAAGCCCTAGCAGATTTTTATCCAGGGAAATTCCATGGATTCCATTTCTTGTCTATGTCTGTGCTAAGAGTTTTGGCTAATGCAAAAGCATTAAAACCAGATCAAAACTCAAAATTTGCTGCAGTAAGAACACTTCAGAGATAATGAATTGGCACAAAATAAAGTGTTATTGCTAATCCACTATCCAGGAAATAACATGTTGCAAATATGGCCACTTGGATATTAACACAAACAGCTGATGCACAGCTAATGTTGAGACCAGTGGCTTTGGAGAAGAGTTTAAAAAACCAAAGAACATCTGCTGAATTGGGTAGGTGGGCTTAGAGAGTCCATGGGAAATAGCTCTCTCATAGGAAGGCTCAGATGAGGCTTAGGATGGAAGCAGGTGGAAATAGTTGCCATTTGATACTCCTTCGGTTTGGTGACCTTGTTTCAGTTTCAGGTAGACAGGCTGCAACATTTCTCTTACAGCTTCTTGGCACTTGCTTCATCCTAGCAAGTACACATGAGCCAAGTTAAGTTTGAGTACAGCTGTTCATAAGCTTTTGGAAAATCCTCAGAAGGAGCAAGAATCATGTACATAAATACATTAACTCTTGCGTTTCAGATGACCAGGCCTGGAAATCTCAACAGGTGCCAGGTCAGGTCAAAATTTAGGCTCAGCTTTCTAAGGTCTCTTCACCCCCAAAGTAGCAAAATAACTTTCTAAAAGGTCTCTCTCATTATAGTAGTTATTAACACACAACATCCTAAAAAGAACCCTTTGATGGGCCCAGAAAACTATGTTTGCAGCAGTATCTGTTCACAGGACCTCTGAGTTTATGCCTCGGTGGACCTTGCTAAAGTAAAGGGCAGCTAAGCTGCAATGCAATATACTCAGCAACAATTTCCTGGGGCAGAATCATCTCAAGGTCTCTGTGTCACCAGTGCTGTTCATAAGAGTTGTTAGATTTCAGCAAGGGCAATAACAAAGTGCTGGGCAAGTGTACCGTCTGACCAACCTGGATACTGAAATTCCAAACCATACATGAACACTTATATCTGCAACTGCTTCAGCCATTTGTAAAAATGATTTTGGAGTCTGTGAGTTGAAAGAAAACCAGAGCAGCTGCTTTTAAAATGTAAAGTGTCTCCGGAACTTCAGATTAGCCCTGGAATGGATTTTAGCCCTTAGCATTTCTGCACTGAAAATGGAAAGAGTTCCTCTATCTGACAGTCATCTAAGCAAACTGAACAGTAAGATCTACTTAGCCCTTTAAAGCCTCAGTTCGGTAAGAAGCCTTTAAAGACAGATCCTGATTGTTGTGAGCCAAAGGAAAGAAAAGCTATATGCCACTGAGTTCAGAGAGCCTTCTCCCTCTTTTTTTTTTTAACTGAGTATTTACACTGTTTTAAAAATCCATAATTCTAAAACACAAACCCAGGCAAGATCCTGACATTGTCCTTAAGCTGGAAATAACTGCAGTTTCAACTGTGATGAAGCAACAGGCAGAATTCTCAGACCATATGTATTTCAAAATTGTTGTGTTAGAAAAGGCAATTGTCCAATGACCACAGTAGGGTTAAACCAGGAAGTTTTAATCCTCCCGTCCTGAGCTACCAGATACTTTTAAAGGCATGACAAAATCTCCTCTCTGTGCAAGGGCCCCACCTTTCGGGACTGACTGAAGAATTCAATTTGAAAAACTTGAAAGATGCTTTTGATGTGGCGAGAGATTAGAACAGGAGAGTGACACTCTCTGATTTTATCACATCTCAAGTGGACTGACTCTCTTTCACTTACTTTCATCCCCACGAAAAGCCCAGTACTTCACTTTTGTCTCAGTACTTCTGAAGGGATCTCTTCCAGTACACCTGCATGACTGGACAGAACACATTATAATCCAGTTTCTAAGGTCATTTCATTCATCCAGACACTACTGCGGTTTTGCATTTCACGTTCATTTTTTTAATACTAATAAAAATAGTAATTTGTAATTAATGGGTGTTAACTTGCTGGTGGCGGCTCGACAGCTTAAAAAGAGACTGACAGCTTCACCAACAGATACTCAAAGAGCAGTGTTCTGTCCCGAGCAGCAGTTCCCTCAGCACACCTGCAGTCAAGGGGTTTGTTTTATCTGCTAGAAGTTTTTTCTCCTGAAAAAAAGACCCAACCAATGAAACTCTCTCAGAGAAAGAGGAGATTGATTCAATTTTGGTATCTTCAGGAAACAGTCCTGTTTCTAATCGGCCATAACTGTGCGTTCACATTGCTAGAACTGGAGCGATACGGCTACTGTAAGAAAACCTTGAAGAAAAAAATGGTGGATGGAGACTTTAAGCTCAATTTCCTTAAAAAATATCTTTTACTAACGCTACAATGAAAGACAAAAGGAACCTTCATCATCACAAGAAACCTGAGTTTGGAAAAAAACCATAGTAAATTGCCCAGATTTTTTGAGTATATGATTCTGAGGGATGAAAGTTTAGTAGAGAATTAATATAAGCTCCTAAATACAATCAGGCCTTTGACAGACAATAAATTACTGTGGGATAACAAACTGCACAAATCCATGGTGACCCCACAGGAAGTGGGGGAAAATTCCAGCTAACCTCTTGTCTTTTGGTTAAAGAAATAAACCCATAAAATAATCTCTTTCACATTTACTCTGAGCTGCCAGGTCAGACTATACTTTTGGACAGTTATTATGGACCAGATGCCTTTCATGTCTTGGAGGCCTCAGGATGACTCATTCATTGCAGATAAACCCTGATTTGAAGAAGTCAAAAGCATTTAATACAAAAATGTCATCACCAATACAGAAAACGAGCCTCTGATAAAGCTTAAGGCCAACAGTATGTTACCTGTTTCCTTGCTTCTTCAAAGCAAGAAACTGCTATGGCAAATTTGAACCTCTCGATTTTTAAACAAGTTTTGCAAGAAGTTTGTAACAGCCTTTAAAGAATTTCACTGAAAATCATGTGCTGAAGTAACCTCCTGTTCCATGGGCAACATACCAAAGAACTTCACTGAATATTTGTATAGCAAAAGGGTAGAAAGTTAAATCACAGAATTTACATTTCCATCAGAGATCACCCTGATTAATTGTTATGTTTTGGTATCTCTTCCTTCTGCCATGATCTCTCTGTGCTCAGGATCTTAAATTCTAACCTCGAATACTGTTTTAAGAATACAGGTGCTGTGTAAATCCAGAGTTCACATCACAGGCTTCTGCAGTACATCTATGAACCCATCAGCTTTACATAGTCATAGGCAGTTCTCTTGAAGTAACTACTCTTCAAATGACAGAAGAGAAACAAAGGACTCCAGTTTAAGCTGTATCAGTACATTACCTCATCCTGCAAAATCTTAACAGATGAAGCAATGTTTACAAAACCTGGTGATGTAGACTGGACTCTCATGCAGTTACCTCGTTACTAAAGCTAGCTTTATTTGAAATTACAATAGTCAAATAAAAAGAAACCAAACTTAGGGATCAATTCTTAATGCCTTGAAGAAGGCATACGGTAGCAGTTCTATTGATCTGAAAGCTTTACATGGTCACAAAAATTAAAGCAATAATGACATTAGCAAGAACAAGAAAGTGGTTAGTTCAGGTGGTCTCAAACAGCATACTTAAATAATTTGCAATATACCTGCCTATTAAAGTCTATTGTTTTGTTTTTCTTTTTCTTTCTTAACATCCTTGTGAGGTATTGGAAACAAAGTGCAAAATGATTAGCCACTCATTTGCCCAAATTTGCTACAACAGGGACACAATGTAAACTAGACTGCAGGTAATCTCACTGTAAAAGCAGGGTTTTTAACTGAAAATACTCCAGTGGAAAAAAAGTACACCTAGAAAAGCCCATTCTTTTACATATTCTAAATTTGTTCAGTTTGCTCAGTTTATTACTCATGTTTTGCTGCTGTCATTCTTGAAAATTTCAGTGTATGAAAGAAAATATTCTGTCTTTTTTGGGTTAAATAAGAGAGACGACAGAAATGCTGATTCAGAAGGAGCACTGCAAAACAGATATTTCAGGCATTAAAATCCACTTCAGCCAATGCCGAATTACTCTGCAGAGCACATCAAGAAAACAACAAGAAACATGGCTGGCTGCAATTCCATGAGCTCGGGAGCTCAGAGAATTCAGTGGAGTCATACTGCTTAAAAACACAGTGACTACTGCAGCAGAGGAAATGTTTTAATATGCAGTTAACACAGACAACTGTTATGCTTATTTTCAGATACACAAGAGAATCTGTTACTATTTCGGGGAAATTTTAGTGCTCAATTTAAGCTGATAAAATATGGGTACCTAAAAAAGTATAAAAGTATAAACATTTCCCCCTACACAATTACATTTTTAGTAAATTCAATTCGGTTTTAACATCTTTAAAAAAAAGACAAACATTTTCTGTGTTATTGTGGCGGGGCCAGCAGCTTCCTGTGCAGACCACATCCAAGTTGCAAAATGCATTACAAACCCTTTCAAGCATTAGACGCATGGACGAAACATTCAGCCCATTGCTTAATCTGCTTAGTAGAAATGGTTTTTACAAATTGTTTCTGCCAAACTTTTATCAATGTATAAGAAGTCCTTTAAAAAAAAAAACTAAGCCAAACAAATGAACAAAAACCCCCAACCAACCAACCAAAATAACCACAAAAAAAACCCCAAAACAATCTCAAACAGCCAAGAACCTGGCTGTTTGGAAATCAGGCATTTGTGTAAAGGATTACCTACAGTAGATGCCTAAATTCTGAAGTTACTGACAACGGAAACTGTAACATCTTTAGAATTCAAAACAATCTTGTAGGTTTTTGAAACTCCCACTGCTTTCAGAAGTCAATGAAGCTGAGTTTTGTACTATTTCATTAAGTGTTTTAAAGATGTGCTAAAGATTTTGCTTATAACATAGTGTATTAAAAAGCTCCAGTCTTGTGTATTAACCTTCATCAAGGACAAACTAATAAAGCTGCACCAGATGTTTTCGGTGTTCTTTAACTGCATAGTTGAAACAGTATAGAAAGAGAAAGGTTGGTTACAGGCATCCTGAATGTCTGATGTAATTAAGCTTTTCAATGGGATGATTTTGTGTTCACACTCAAGGTTGAATTTAATCCCACTTGTAGAGACAGGGATCTAGGACTAGCCAGCCATATTTCTGGACAACCTCCAGCTCTTGAAAAATGTCTACCATAATCCACAGAATTCATTGCTTACAGGCATTTCATGAAAGCACAAACACACATATGAGTACAAACATCTCAAAAGAAACAAAATGTTCAGTTGTTCATTTTCAGTGAATTCTGATTCCCTTTCCAAACATCTGGTTAAGACTGGAGCATAACTTTTGCAGGAGGAGACTGTTTCAACAGAAGGAACATCAAGAATAACTCAGATTAAGGCCATTTTCTCTGAGTTTAGTCTTCCCTTTGGGCATTAAAAGATGCTATAAATCCAGCCAATATATACACCCTTCCTTTAGAGAAACCTCTTGTCTGCTGTGTAACTTTTTACATGCTAGTTTCAGTTGATCTCCTAGACTGTTATTACATAATAGAGTATGTCACAGAGCCATAAGGAATGTGCAGTATAACATAGTCAGCTGGGGCTGCCACTGATTCTGAAACAATGTAGACCCCAAATATTTGCATTTGTGGGCTGTAATGTGTGTGTAGCACCAATTACATTGTCCTTTAAATGTTTACAATGATTAGTAGGAAAATGTCTCCAGACTGATCAACATTGGGTCATCCAGCACCAGACATCAAGTGCTACATGTCTCAGAGGAAAATGTGAGTGCATGGTCATTTCAAAAGACCAGTGTCTGTCAGCCCACAGGAGAGTACAACCATGCACTACAACCAAAACTTAACACACACTCCCACACCATCTATTCCCACTAGGTAATCTCGCAATGCTTTCAGCCAGTTGACACCAGCTTATAGGCAAAAATGGTTGAACCCAGATCAACAGAGTATTGTCTAAATCAGATTTTTTTTCTTTTGCAGCTGAGCCTCTTCAGTGTGACAATTCACTGTGTCTTGGAATAAAAGAGAAAATATTGTCACCGTTCAATACTGTCTTCACATCCTGGAACCTCGTTCTTGCAAAATCTGAAACAGACCAATGAAAATTCTATAATTCATTATCTGTAATTCATTTAATGTCATTCCTAAAGCGTGGAGGTCAAACAGAATCATGACTATTTCAAATAACTGAGAGCGTCAGGGATCTGGTTCAAGGATATTCCTGAAGTCTGTGCTTTAAGGCTGAAAAAGACTGTTTGATAGATGCAATGTCCACTATCAAACATCATTAAAACAGATGTAAATCAAGGCTAAGAACTGAGTATGATTAATATAACCAAAGCTTAAGGATTGGTAGATGTTAAAAGTAAGCTATTTCACCTCAACCAACTACATTTCCACACAGATTTTTACTATGCTATTCAGACGTACAAAGGTTACCTGCTGGACTGACCAGCTATATAAAAATAAATACTACTATGACAGCAGGGTTTAGATACTATTACATTAACATTATGTGGTCATGCAAGATCTCACAAGTTTTTTAGGCATCCTTGTCCACATGAAAATTATTTCTGTTGACACAGGACATAGCATACTGAACTTTTTATGCACTACCTTGTCCATCATTATCCTCTGAAACGCTCAAGCCAGGCAGCTGACAGGCAGTGCCAGCTCTCACTTGGTAACTCTGTCTAAGGGATTTGGTTCTCCCACTGTTACCAAGTGTCGCGGTTTAAGCTCAGTCGTAAATTAGAAAACCACGTAGCCTGCTCGTTCCCCCTCATCTTTCCTCCCCACCCCCACCCCCCCTCCCGGAGGGATGGGGAGAAGAATGGAAAGAATACGACTCCCATGGGCTGAGATAAGAACAGTCCAGTAACTAAGGTATAACACAAACCGCTGCTGCTATCACCAATAATAATAATGATAGGGGAAATAACAAGGGAAGAGAATACAACCGCTCACCACCCGCTGACCAAGCAGAGAGCCAGCCCTTCCAGGTAACTCCCAGTTTACATCCTGGGCATGACGTGCTGTGGTATGGAATACCTCTTTTGGTAGTTTGGGTCAGGTGTCCTGTCTCTGCTTCCTCCCTGCTTCCCCTCCTCCCTGGCAGAGCATGAGGCTCAGAAAGTCCTTGGTCAGAGTAAACATTTGAGCAGCAACTGAAAACATCAGTGTTATCAGCACTGTTCCCAAGCCAAAAGTCACAAACACAGTGCTGCACCAGCTACTAAGGAGAGAAATGACTGCTACTGCTGAACCCATGACACCAAGGAACTGAGATTCCCATTACAGTGAGTACAGGATTGGGTTTTGTTTTTTTGGGTTTTTTTTCCTAAAAGCATTTGGTCTGTTTAATATTCACCTTAAAAGGCATATATTAAACATAGGGACTGAAGTCTAATAGAAACTAAATACCCACCCCTGAAAAACCCAGGAATCCTTGTCTAGAAAATCTTACAACACAAAACCCATGTACTTACTATTCTATGATTCTATTATTCTATTCTACTTCCAGTGTGACCATTATTTTCTTTTTCTGGTTCAATTCTGTTTGGCTCTTGGCATAAGTATCCAAGTCTTAGGACTGACTGTCCAAGCAACGTTTCTCATGTTGCTGCTCTACACTGACTGGCAATCAGCAATAATGAGCTTAACTCTTGGGCTGCGTAACACTGTGGAACTGCATAAGCAAATTGTAAAACCAATCATGCCAGTAACCAAATAAAGCACTAAGAGAAGCTTCAAATATACTCAGCACAACTACTTGATAACGTTAGTCTGTAAGTACAAGTATCTCTAATTATACTTCATTTTCATTTGCTACTGGAAAGGACTGTTCATTTCAAAAGCTTACAGGAAGCAAAGGGACAATCCCTGGACAATGGCATAGCTGTCTTCAATGTAGAATTTCCTTCTATGACGATTTCAGTGTAGTCTGATACAGTGTAGTGTGATCCTAAGCACACAGTAGCACATTCCATCCCAGAGGACACACAGAATCTGACACCCACATAGAAACACTTCAATCTTTGTGCTTGTAAGGTAAAAGCTGGCGATCACTTAACACAGCAAAGCAGTTTCATGTATGGTTTGAATAAAAAAACCATCTAGGTATTTGTTTTCTTTTTAATATTGTTAAAGCGTTGATAATTTAACCTATCAGCTTCTGTAGGTCATTGAGCCTAGTATGTCTCATAGTGTAGTCAAGTAAGGTCTCAGCTCCTTTGCACAACTCCATGGAACTCTTTAAGGACTGGAGTTTATAAAGAACTCGTCACCACCGGTGTGCCTCAAGGACAGTTTAGAGATAGGCCAGTGTTAGCTTAAAAAAAGAAATAAATACTCCGCTTTATCACCTGCTCACTACACTTCCTGCAGTACCTGGATCTCCCTGTGCTCACCGAGTTCTTTCTCATTTCAAATTCAGTATTATTGAAGTTATGAAGCCAGATGTCACTGCAACTACTCTGATAAATCCCCAAAATACAGAAAAATGTTTTCAATGGGCCATGACATACTTTAGCGTGTTATTTAGATGCAAACATTGCTTATTTCATGAAGATAATTTACTATGTGTACTAAGCAAAAAGCATTTAGTATGAAACTAGGATAGATAAAAGTGAATTATGTGAGGAAAAGCCAAGTCCTGAAAATTGCTCAGCCACTGCTAGTGTAACACATTCAAAAGGGATTAGACAAGCTTACTGAAGGTAGTGCCATTGGTACCTACTCATGAGATCATAGTGTCATGGTAGCTTTCATACAATGATCTGCATACAGGCTTGAAGCTAAAATTCCTGAACTGAGGCTTACTGGAAGGTGGGGAAATATACCAGGAGTTAATTTTATAAATGCTTCATACTTAAACTCTTTTTCTGAGTATTTGCTGTTGCTCACAGCTGTGAACAAAGTGCTGGAGTAGATGCTCACATAGCAGATAACAGCTTGGCCCAGCAAAAGTAGTTGGGAAGTTAATCTCCAACAGGTGCAAAAACATGGCTAATTAAGTACCTGTGCAGTTAGAAAATATCTGATCTATTAATTTTGTGAATCTTTTCAATTTAAAATGAAACAATTGAGTTTATTCTGTCCTAGAAAATAAAAAGATAATTCCAAGATTAACAGAACTATTTTCTGCAGCTTCAGAACATGTACAACAAGATAAAGCTAAGCCAGATCTGGACACTGAAATCTGAACACTTTCCTGAGCCAGTAAACCCAACATGAAGTAGAACATTTTGTAAGATCAGGCAACAATTTAACGAATTTTGCTTGCTACTTCATCTATGAGACCTACCTGTACAAAAGGGGAAACGATTTCTGATCAGCAAACTCTCAGGAGAGGTGTTCAGAAACTGTGTGAAAGAGGATCTTTTCTAGTCATAGGCAGTGACTTTGTCCAAAGAAGAAATATAAAAATTGAACTTACTTACTAACCACTGGAAGATTGACTCTGCTGCAATTTGAAATTAATCTTTTATTTTTATTTATTTTTCTCTCCTGAAAAATCCTTTAATAAGACTATTCCTAAAGATTTTAGTGGGCTACTAAGTAAAAATGCTCAGAGAATATGTTTCAAAGCTAAGAGAGGTCAGTTATGGCAGGTCTTCTCCTAATCTGCTAGAAGCCAGGACTGTGGAGTATGTCTGCAGCAGAACCAGGCGCAGAAGTTTTTGTTTGAGGACATACTCTACTAGCTAAATAGGTGACTTCACTGATAATGCTCCTCCGTCTGCACACTTTAGGTCACAGAATCACTAAATGATTTAGGTTGGAAGGGCCTTTAAAGATCATTTGGTCCAATGATTCCATCTTCCACTAGATTAAATGCTTGAAATGATGCTCAAAGCCCCACTCAACCCAACTTGGAACACTTTCAGGGATGGGGCATCCATAACTTCTCTGGACAACTTCATAGTAAAAACTTTCATCATTTTATCCAGTCTAAATCTACCCACTTTCAGTTTAAAAACATTGTCTTTTGTCCTGTTGCTACGGGCCCTGGTAAAAAGTCTTCCTCTGTCTTTTTATAAGCACCTTTCAGGTATTCGAAGGCCGCAATGACATCTCCCTGGGGCTTTCCCTTCTCCAAGACAAACAACCCCAATTCTCTCAGCCATTTTTCCTAGCAGAGGTGTTCCAGCCCTCAGATCCTTTTTGTGTCCCTCCTCTGGACCTGCTCTGAACAGATCCATGTCTTTCTTGTACTGGGAACCCCAGAGCTGGACAGTCCGGCTGCTCCAGGTGGGGTCTTCATGAGAGCAGAGTGCAGGGCAAGAATCCCTTCCCTCAACCTGCTGGCCATGCTTCTTTTAATGTAGCTCTGGATAACTGCCTTCCTGGGCTGCAAGTGTACTCGGTTCATACTACCAGTATCTCCAAGTTGTCCTCTGCAGTGCTCCTCTCAATCCAGTCATCACCTAATCTGTACTAGTAGTAGCGACTGTTCCTACCCTGGTGCAGATCTGCTGTGTCCAGAATTTTCCTTCTTTTCATGCTCTCTTCTGTTTTCCCTCCAGGTGCACCAGATCCAAAGTTAACTTACAAACTGTAAACAATGCTGAACACATTCTCATATCCTAGGGGCCTGAGCGTGACTGCTTCTTAGGGAAGCAGAACATGAGAACTATTTCCTCCTACTCAAATCTGCTGCACACAGAACAGTATCTTAAGGACTGTTCACCTCTCAAGCAGCTTAAAAATCTTGTATTCACTTCCAGCACAGTGTCAGTTTATTTTTTTTCAATAAAGCTTCAGATTTGACCTGTTCCTTGCAGCCACTCCTGGAGACTTGGCAAAAGACCTTATTCTATCTCAGCAGTAGTTTCTGTTAGCATCAGCAAGAAGATAAGGTAGGTTCTTCCTTAGCCATGTGGAAGCAACTTCACAGATAAGTATAAGACTGGTTTACAGCTAAAAAATTCAAGTGTGTAGGTAAGAAGCTTGAATTTAATCTCATGCAATGGTAAATATCTCAAATTTATACTACTCAAGTGACTATACTAAATGTATAACTGAACATTCAATGATAAGTTATCTTCTAGAAATTGGATAGTAGAATAAACATGAGTAGTGCTGGCAGATGCGTAAGAAGTTGCAAAAGTTGCGCTTTCTGATGCAATTTTTGTGTTCTCCCATTTGTGACTTTTAAAGTACCTGATCTTCAGTAAGATGTTGTACAATGGAAAGGACCTGATCCCTCCCCAGAGACAGTTGTTTCCCCTGATAAATATAACTGTAGCACTGAGATCACGCTATTTACTTATATTTGCCAGGTCCTGATTCAGACACTATTAATTTCAAAATTATCAGCTAAGACCATCTTTGATGATGTACTGAGTATGTATCCTGTAGGTTCCTACCAGATGACTCTACATGTGAAAAAATATTTGACGTAAAAGCTGGTGCACAGAAAACAAAAATGAAAAGCAATTCTGACCCTAGAATCTACGAAGAACCCAGTAAAGCTGTAAAGGAACCAATCACAATACATCTTATAACAGCAACACCAATTATTCTGTCCAAGAAGCAATATCCAGATCAGGAATTCTATCTTTGCTAACCATGCCACAACTATAATCACAAACACACATACCACCAGGACTAGCCAAAGAACAGCACTAGTGGGGTAGGAACTAGATGGAGCAGAGAAGCACCTGGGTAAATTCCTAGGGCAGCTAATGCTCACCATGACATTTACAATTAATCTGAGTCATTCATATCGTAATCCGTTTCTTCATCCTCACTCTGAACGGCATGCAGCATGCAGCAAGTATAGAGAAAGGAAGGGAAAAGAAAAGATTGCGAGTGAGTCAAAGCTGCAACAAAGCACAGTCCACTTACACTTGAAGCATCTGTGAATGACATTTATTTACTTTTATCTGGGACTCCCACTCTTTGTAAGAAAGTACAACGGCAGACAATTTCAAGGAGGCACATCACAGATTTCATTAAAATTTCCTTTTTCAGACATCCTAAAGTCAGCAGATAGAAGCCAATAGTGCCATGCAACATAACAAGAGAGACCATAAGTACAGAGAAAAGTTAAATAAAACTGTAAAGCTGGTACCTTTACTCTGTGTACTCTTCACCACGGATGGGAAAGGATAGCACTTGAGAATCAAACTTTGGATGTAGATGTTATAAACAACCTTCGGTCATTCGTCCAAAGAGTGACAGATCAATAAAGTGGCACAAAAGAAAATAATGCTTGTGGGAATCATAGGTTATCTTTTAGTAGTGCCATGGCTACCATTAAAAGCCACTGGAACCGTTTAAGTCAATGTTCCAGATGCCATCAATTTCCTTAGCTTAAGTGTACTTGAAGGTTACACAGAAGTCAACTACTAACTTACTATGCAAACTGTTTTTAAAAAAACCCAAGAAACATAAGGAAAAGAAATCTCCGAGAAGGAATGAAGGTGAAGCTTGATTATATGGGCTACCAGAAAATGCCTTTTCCTATTCTGACAGTCCAGTACTATTAACTAAAATTGAAGCGCTTGACAATAAAAATTACATACTGGCAGTTTTCGTTCTCTAACCCAACCTACTGTAAAAGTAATAGGAAGACTTTCTCCATAGCTTCTGAAAGTCAGTCCCAATACATGAACACATTATCCTGCATATACACTGGATACCAGAATTTCAATCATATGAACTTCATAAAGACCATCAAGCTACTGAGACAACAGCTCTCAAGGTGCCGGCAAGATTCCTGAACACAACTGTCAGAAACCTCTCAACCAAAAATAATTTTCTATTTTTCTTTTCAGGTACAACACATGCCTATTAAAAATATTTGATCTATTAGTGTCATGGTTTAACCCAGCACTGCACCAGCTACTAAGAAGAACTGATGCAGCTGAACTCAGGACAACTGGAAACACAGGATATAAAAGATGATTCTTCAAGTACTGCTATTAGTTGCTAGCAATATCTCAGCTCTTCCAGGACAAAAGGAGTGAATGTTTGTATCTCCAACCTTAATCAACATCAGTTCTGACTCATTACCTGGACAAATTACACCCTGCTCTCTTTTCTGAAACAACGACCAAGAAGCACTTCAATGCAGAGGCTGAAGATTTAGCCCGTCTCAGAGCTACTGAATTTGCAGACCTATACTTCCCTTTGAACTAGCTTTTGTATTTAGGGTTTAATAATTTCATTTTATCAGTATTTTCTTTTCCATTAAGGGTGCAGTATAACTCTGGCAACTTCTGAAGTTCCCTGAAGATGTGCTACCATTTCTTATGAAGATCCTTATTAGATTCTAGAGTTCCATGGTTTATTTCAGGCACACAGCCCAGTCCTAAATTATTACCACACATCTCTAACCTGTCAACTTTGCATCCTGGCAAGAGTAGACCCTGACTGGGGTACTGGAAACAGTGCGCCATGGCTTAGCCAGATTCACTGTTTACTTTGACTACATTAATCCCTTACAACTCCTTGGAAGCTTTATCTCAACAGTGACAAAAGAGCATAAATTAATCATTTCACTAAGAATCCAATATAAAGCTTGCAGTGTTTTTGTAGTGCAATGTACAAAAAATGTCCCCATATACGTAGCTGCATAACCAAGTTACAAGGCATAGAAAGTAGTGAAGTTTTATCTTTTTGAGGCCTCAGTGCCAAGACCCAGATCAATTCTTAAACATTATTTCAAAATTCATCTCTTCGAATGTTATTCCTGAAAAAGCAAGCTTTGATGTTTTACCAGTTGTTTCCTATCTACATATACTAAATTAAAAGCTTTTAAGTAAACTACAGAAGTATTCAGTTTGTAGTCATCTCCTCATACAAAGCAATACAGTGATAAAAACTGTTCAATATGCAGGGAAGAGAAGACTATACTTACATATATAACTGGTCTGCCCTACTACTATTCTGTTGTGGTTTTACATTTCCCCTTGTACAAACTCTGGAAGACAACTGAGCAAAATGCTAAGATATTGTGCCTGTTACAATCTTTTTGGAAAGCTAGCTACAGAAAGTAAAGAGAACTGGGTAGACACCTGAAAATCCTAAGCTAACAAATACCTTCATTTTGTAACATATTGCACATGACTGTTTTTCAGAGACACCATATTACAATCACCAGTCTTGATAGTAAGATTTCTTCTGCTGAAGTGTAGCAAGAAAAATAGTTTTCAGCTGAACCAGTGGCAGAATAAGGAAGCATTCAATTTTTTAAGAAACAAACTCTAGATTCTCAACTGTAAACAGCAAATATCTGCCAATACTTGAAAAAATCAAGACAGGTATCAGGAATATCGCAGACTATTGGATTTAAAGAACCCATTTGGCATAACAAATGCATGCTGACTGTACCAGTCATCCAACGGACAGGGAAACATTATTAGTCACGACTGCGGGGAAAAAAAGCAACTAAACAATGGTCCAGAAACACAGATAGGCCTAGCAGGACTTAGTGAAGCCCAGCTAGTTCGACACCATTTCTTTAGTCCAATGTCTCATAACTTACCTTTGCTTTTTCACTTGGTTCACTGGTTGTGCCATAGGGAGTGTTATGCAATTCCTTTGAGACAACACACAGAAATTCTGCCTGATCTTCATTGCCATAGTTATAGGAAGAACCAATACTGACCAGCTGAAAGATTGGGGGGGGAGGGGAAAAAAAAGTCAACTGCATTTCCACATAAAACAAACTGTAAATTCTCATCATTAATACAAACACTCCTCACTCTTCAGACTGTCGGCTGTGCCTGAAGCACGATTCTCCACTTCAATGCAAATACATTTTGATGCTGACAAATACACTGACACTCTGATGATAAGATAAACATAGTTTTTCTTTTTAAACCTTTACAGAATTAATGATTGAACAGTTATGATTGTTCTGTGACAGAAAAGGCTACAGAGGCAGGCCAGTGGAGAAGTAGCCTCTTCCTGTTTCTGTTATTTACTGGAAACCTTCCCACCCTCCAAACTTGATTTTTAAGAAGTCTGTATGTTGTATCTTGATGTAGTGGGATTTAACATGTAAATGGCTGCATGCAGGAAGTACTTTAACCTGAAGGGATACCCACGACTTTACTTACAGATAACAGTACTTCTATTAAAACATACTTTGAGGGTACAAAGACAAAATTTGCATTTGATCAGAAAACAGCAAGACACAGCATGGTGGGACACCAAGAATAACATCTGAAATTCATATGTACTGCTACAAGGAAGCTAATTAAGGAAGCACTACAAGCGGAAGCCATGTATATAATGTAATGTGACCTATTTACAAGCTTCTACAAGTCTCGATTGAATGACAAATGACAATTTACTGAGCACGAAGAATATACTCAGCATCAGTACTACAGTGTATGCAATGTGTTTATCAAACAGCAGAAATTTCAAGTAACTTGTCTTACCTTACACACAGTTGAGGAGTAACAGGGGAATTAGAGACACCCTTCCCATTCCCCAAATCCTCAAAGTTCTGTGACAGTATTAAAGAAATTTTAGGGTAAAACGCAGCTGCTACTTCTGGGATGGAATATGGCTGACATGCACAGGATCTGCCTTATGACAGTTCCCCAGGCAACCCTGTGACCTCAGCATATGCTGAGAGAAACTGAAGGGGAGTGGAGTGGAGCAAAGGCCCTGTGGCCAGGCTCTGTCTTCCTCTCTACAGGTGTGGGAACGTGAAGATACCATGTACCGATAAACTGTGCAGCAGCTGCCAAACCAGCAGTGTAAAGTTAGAGAATTCATACCAAAAATGTGTGTGGCTTGGTGGATGAAGTTGCCAAGCCATTATCCATCATATCTGAGAAGTCACAGCAGCTCCATCAAGTTCCTGCTGACTGGAAACGGGAAAATATAACCCCCATTTTTAAAAAGGGAAAAAAGGAAGACACAGGGAACTACAAGCTGGTCAGTCTCACCTCAGTCCCTTTACTTAGCTTGCCTCTTTTCCAAGACAGAATAGAGTCAGATGTAGCTGGTTCATTTATTTTAAAGGTTTATTTCAAAAGCATGACGAAAGAGTGTATGATGCTATCACTGCTGACACAGATCAAAATCCTAAAAATCAACCTGTTGCACAGATACACTGTATCTAATGTCATTATCAAAACTAGATGAAATCTAACCTACCAAATCATCATACTCATGTGATAAGAGTGTCCTACTCCCCAATATCCATTATATCACTAAAGCGCCCTGCTAATGGCCCCATAGAAAAGGCTTGACTTGTTTTTTAGGGCAACAGCGCTTGAAACACTGTCATTATCTGTCTAAAAACAGATGTGTACTTCCACTAGTAGTCTAGCAGAGTACCAAAGAGAGTAGAAGCCTTGTTAAAGGAGGGAAGATGCAGCATAGATGAAATCTTGGTCCAGAATCCGCACCTGAGGGATAAGACTATTCCTCCAACAAAAGTGGAAGGTAGAGTCAGGTTAAAACCAGCTTCCGTATAGCATTGTCAGGAGAAAATAAAGCCTCACTGTATTTTTAAGGAGAGAGGAGAGAGTGTTCAGATGAGCCTGCACTTGGTAAGACAGCTAAGCAAGCACCTCCACAGACAGAGCCAACATCTGCAAAGAGCAGCAGGCAGTATGCCTGCACAGTGAACCAACTCAATGCCAGGCCTAGGTGATGTCAAATTTTTTGGACCCTGACAGCAGCATACAAGGCTCAGCCTTCAATGAACAGTACTGACAATCAAGATTCAGCACTCTCAAACTACCTACTTTAACTACACTGTCTGGGTGTGATCACCAGAAACCTTTCCCTCCCTTCTTCACTCCTAGCATCACTCTAGGTCTGCAAAATACATACATACTCGATAATGAACACAGGATGATCAAAAATGAATGTGGTAAAGAGATTTTTTCCAGAAAAAAACATGTAATGAAGTACAAAACTCCATTTTTCTTTTAGAAGCACCAATACATCCTCATTGGAATACAAAGGCACCATTTATCTTGAGACACTGAGTCAGCTAATCTTCCACTCTGCAGTCCACACCATAATGTAGTTGTGTAATACAAAATCACAAAACCGATAAGGTAACTAGTTGTTTAGTTGGCCTAAGAAAGTCCACTGAAAAGATGGAAAATAAACCCAGATGTGCTTCATATATAGAGATGATCTGTTGCTTCTCTACCCTATCAGCAAAAAAGACCTAAATTTTCAGGGAAAAAAAAAGGCAGTTCAGATACATTGGCCCCAAGCCTGCTGAAGTGTATTAAATTTATCCTATAAATTATATAGCAATTACAAAAAATACTAACACAGTAACCGGTTCAATTATTAATACATAGAACTACTTTAAACAGTAATCTAAACTCATTTTAAGGCTAGGAAACACTAAAAAAGTTGGATACACGTTTAAATGAAGCCACACCTTCTCTGAAGAAAGATTTGAAGAATAAAATTCAAGCATATGATTTGATTTAGTATATAGTCAAGTTTTCTTCTTGCAAAATGGCAAGAACTTGGTATCAGGCAACTATGAAAGCTATGACAACAATTACCAGTAGGAAAAATACTTTTTTACTCATTGACACTTGAACGAAATACATGACCTCTCTGAAAGCAGATACGATACAAGATCTAAACACCAGCCAAATCATCAATACTTATTCAACAAGGTAGATACTAATATCCCACACTAATGCTTCATAATCCAAGTAAGTTGACTGTTTGTACAGCAGTCTGTTTAGGAGACATGGCAAGCTGACTAATTACTAGCTATTGTACAGGATTATTGATTTAGCTAACTACAAAATATCTGGATGACTTTTTGCCATTATAGATAAGTTGGTGCACTTCAAGATAAAGTTACTTTTGCAACATTAGAAATAAATTCTTCAAGACTCCCAACACAATACTCTTGCAAGCAGCTCCATGAGTGTGCAACTAAGAATTTATTATCTGCATTTAGCATTTGCATTATTTTATCAGTAGCATGCCAGAAACTTCATCGTAGGTTTTTGAGAAGCATCAGCAACAATACGGATGATGGCAGAAAACGAAACAATGAAAAATGACTGCAGATTAGAACTGAACTGTTGTGTTAGAAAGTATGATCAGAAGTAAGGCAGTATTTTAGCATTTGTATTCCAAAAATCTCCCCCTTGTTCCCAGTGTTGGTGGCAACACTTTTAAGGGTGCTGATAAAGTGGAAGGAATTGTTAAACTCCCCTAACCTGCATCTGTCCAATCCTGCACTATCCACCCCCCAAAAAAAAACAAACCCCACAACAAAACAGAGTGATCTGAGGCCAGCAAAACATGCATTACAATGCACAGCAAAAGGATTTGAGATTATCTAGCCTACTCTTTCTCAGGCTTCCTGAAAAGACAAACTCACTCTGGCTCATGGGACTTAAACAGAGAGATTTAATGACCAAGAACTTGAGAAGAACAAAAAAACAAATTTGAAACTGTGAATTTCATCATCTGTGTAACTATATATACAGATGTACACATGCATGTACAGATTTTTCCTCCTTGCTTTTTTCATTCCATAACTTGCTCCATTACACTGCTTACTAAAGCAGTGTGATCCTGCTTGAGCACCTCTGTGAGCCTCGGTGTCATAAGCAAGCAGAGGAAAATGCCAATGTTACTTATCACCTAAATTCAGTAGATCATGATCCATTCACTGTTTGCATAGAATAAGGGTGCTGACACTAGTAGACTGTCAGATGCAACCACCAAAAGGCAGGTAAGGAAAGCTTTTTTTTGTTGCTGTTGTTGTTTATTACATTATTCTTCTTCTTATTATTATTACTATTATTACAGTTATTTGTATTCTATTGCTTGATGTGCCAGTACAGGTCAGGATTTTCCTGAAAAGATAAAGAAATAACAACAGGGAAGCTCCTGTCCCATAAAGTCTGAACTTCATAGTAAAATAAGAGACGACCATCAGAGAGGCAAAGTAAAAAATAAAAACAATTAACAGTTTGGCCTAAGAAAGGTGGACAGAGACTACCTGGTGCCTTGCTACAGTCAGGCTTGTTTTCAAAGAGGAAAGATTTAAGGATGCTTTCAGGGACAATAAGGAAAAGTTCTTCAGACAGTTATTTCATAAGTCTGCAGCTCTGTGAGAGGATAACTGTCTTTCAAAAGAGTCTACTTAAGAAAAACAGATGACAGAAGTGTTATAGCTGAGGGAATAGGTCAAAAGATTCCTGCATCAAGTTACTCAACAGCAGCAAAACACGAATCTCTTCCTGTCTTAAAATAATGATTGTACAGCTAAAAATATCCCCATGAATGGGCAAAATAGTTGCACCAGTTTTAGGAACCTTATTTTTGAAGTGAACAATTCTCATGCCTAACTGAATTGAGGCAGATCTCAAAACCAGCCACATTTCAATAACTTGCCTCTACAGATTTGCTATACTGGTTTAACAATACTGATTCAGAATCTATACAGCGCATTTAGAGGACAAATTAGCAATAGTATTGCCTCCCATCACAGACAATCACTCCAAATTGCACAAACAGCATCCCTGTCTTTGTTTCGCACTGGAGTGACCCATATTAACTAACTCTTCTACTTCATGACTACCAATTTCCTTCTCTTTCTGTGACGGTCTGATTTTCAAAACCGAGTAAATGTCATAACAATTATTCTCAAATTATATTTTAAATATTCTTGTACTTTAAATATTACTGCTTCTGTGTCAGCTATGATAAACTCCTGCCACAGCAGAAAGCTTGGAAAGCTTGTCTTTCTGGGGTTTTTTTCAATTATACTAACAGTTGATAGAATGAAAGTCCTCCCCTCAATTTTTTGTTACAAAATCAAGTTGTATGAATGTAAGGATGGCCTCTAAACCGTTTTAGAGTTATAATGTGTCTATTCTACTGCCTTCTCAAAGGATTTGCAAAGCGCTCCCAAGATACATATACATCAGGTGGCAAACTCAGCACTGATGACTGAGATCAGGACTGCAAACATATTTATTTCAGGTCCTTTAATGCAATTGTCAGACTTCAAATCTAGAAGGAAGGAAAACTGATCCCCTTCCTGACTTTTGTTGTTGTTTAAATTTTATACCTTCTCCTATCTCCCATTTTGTTATGTTGAGATTTACTTGGACCTATCTAGGACATGAACACGGGAAATCACATCATTCTGCCTGTACCCCAGGTATCCTTAAGAATGGGCCACACTTTCTAGTCAGTTCCAGAAAGTCTACAAACCCAATGCACTAATTCTGCATTCCAAATGTTACTTATACAACAGCAAGAAACAGACAGTGCTTGGTACTCGAAATTAGATTCTGGAATACAGCTACACAACAGTCCAGGTTTAAAATATGCAATTGCATGGTTAAGTGCCCATATAAACTCCTAGATGATAAGGCTCTGCTCATGTAAAGTCACTTTACTGTCATGTTATTTTCATGATATTATACTGATCTTTCAGACTGAATAACCATATATACAGAAAGGAAAAGAAGCAAAATGGAAAATACTAGAAAACACCAGTTTCCCAAATCAGTTCACAAAAGACACTTCAGAACAGAGCACAGCTATGGACAGAACTGGAAACTGCCTCCAGTGTTACTGGTTAGCAAAAAACCCTTCCCAAACTCTTGAACACTGGGAAGTAACACAGCAATCTGAAAGTCAGTGACCTGAGGATGAGAGGAGCAGAAAGGACAAGACAACCTAAAAAGTCAATGAGCGAAGCTATGATTCATTTGGGTAACAATAAAATTTTCCCCCCAAAAGTCCCCCAAAAAATAAAACCAAAACTAGACAACAAAAAATGAAGCTACAAAAAACCCCAAAAATACCAACCCCACTCCCCCGCCCCCGCCAAAAAAACCCAACCCAAAAAAACCCAAAACAAAACCCAACAAAACCAAACCCCAGAAAACCAAACACATAAAACCCCAAAACCCGGGATGTTCTTTCCATTTGAGACATGATTTAAACCTGCTGAATTTGTTCTCCTCTCGCTCCTTATTTTATTTCTGAAAAAATCTGTTACTCATTGCCCCAGCCTCAACATATGTCACTCAGCTAAAAAAAGCAATAAAGTTTTGAGGTACCAGAAATACAAGGTTCCAACTCAGAACTTAACTGGCTATTAGGCAGATGAAATATACCCAAACTGGAACAATGATTAACACAGAAATGTCCCTTTCTGAGCCCAGTGAACTCAAAGCTTTATTTACAGGGCTCCCAATGTTTTAACTGTACCACTTTTACTTAACAAGTATGAATCAAATGCTGTTAACTTTGGAGGAAGATTTAGGGAAAAGAAGGTACCTACTGAGAAGATAAGAACTCCTAAGAAAACTTTTAACTAACTGGGGGGGGGTCGGTTGGTTGTATTTTCATTATTTTTACAATATGAACATTCATAATGTATCATGAAATACTGTGAATATAAATAAAAGCCAGTCACAAATACACACAAATTACTATGTGCTGTACATCCAGGAATAAAGTGGAATGATTTGAAAGCAGCAGAAACGCAAGGAGGCCAAGCATATCAGTGTGAGGGCAAAAAGAATGGTGTGACACACCTCACTGCAGCATTTCTGGAAGCATCTCTCTTCCCCTTTCACTTCCCGTGACACTATCAGCAGATACTCTGACTGCTGGGCCCGGCCACAGCTGTACTGGGAACCTATACTGACAAGCTGAAATGACCAATCAAAGCAAAACACAAAAAGAAACCTTTGTAAAGCTGAAGCACATACTGTTATCCAAATTGTACAAATAATAGATGAGCTCAAACGTTCAGGTAACATTAACTTGCCACTAGAATAGGTAGCTATCAAGCTACAACTTTCATTTAAACATACTTAAAATTTACGAAGGCAGCTGAAAAGCCCTTTGTAATTTCAAGGGAAGTTAAGAGTCACTGATGGTAAATCAGAAAACTCACTCTGGTATAGGCAACTACTCTGATAACCATAAAGTTTGGTGCATTGTGAAAGTGAGCATTATTTTCCTGTCATACTTTCCAAGTGCAGAAGGTACCGTGGATATAAGACTGGAAGGTGTCATGTAAAGCAATATAACAAGCCTGGGTATGGAAGAACTTAATTGTGTTCCAGATATTGATAAACAAAATACAGCTAGGGAAACATTAAGTCAATCAGAGGAAAAAAAAAGAAGGGATAATTTACGGAAGATCCAAGAAAATAATTGGAGTAAAAAAAATTGTCTGTCTCGTTCCCATAAATATCAGTATCAAAACCTCTGTTGACACTTGCCAAACATCTAAGAATTCAGAAGTTCAGAACATCAGCTGAATTTCTCAAGTTGGTATCACAAAAAAATGTTTTATCTTAATAATACACAGCAATTCATAGCCCATTTAAATTCAAGCACAGCCTGCCAGTGCACTTGAGAAAGATTAGAGTTTTAAATTAAGTGTGAAGAAATAGACAACTGCCTATTCTGAGTAGGGATTACTACTGATGAGAAGGCTCATGAACAGTAAATTTATTTTTATCCTGCTATTGTTATGTGAATAATCTTGAAGGCAGCAGCTAAATACTGCCCTCCTTATGCAGGGAACATATTTAAGACAGCATTATGGTGACAGACTCAGGTTACATTAATCATTAAAATTTACATGACTGACACACCACTGCCGTCTGAAGCCCTTGTGTGTAGCAATTTTGCATAGCCCAAAGTTTCTCATTATGCAGTATTGCCTAAACATTGTTTTTTTCTGATTGCCTGAAGAAGTAACAACTGAAACTAAAAATCATCTACAAAATAACCCATTGGCACCACAAAGTGGGCCAGCGCAACTATGGGCAGTAGTTTTTGGGCTGGGACTGCTACATAATTGCAGCATTCTGGCAGCGCTTTCACCGGTATTCTTTGGAAAAGTGCACCGATACATAAATGCGCAGGAAGTTTAACACCTTCCACTCCTATTTAATCATCACGTACAATTGCATTTTACAAGAAAACTTTGAAATGTCAAGGGGAATGAAATATTTTTGATCAAAAGCAACCACTTAAGCATGTTATACACGGGACAGAGCACAAGGACTCTCAACCCATAGGAATATTACTCCTCTGAAAAAGCTGCTGATTTCTGTCCCACCAATAATACGTAAAAAGCACAGTAGATGCCACCCCAAAGACTGCTTCTGAAGGAAGCATGCTGCTGAGCAACACAGGTTTAGAAAAGGTAAAAAATTACAGAAATGCTACAATGTTCTTAAATCTTAATAATAAAACTGTTTAGATTATACAGAATATTCTGATCATGTTTCAAGAGAATGAAGTCTGCTAAAAGCAGGTCTGCAATACAACAAAGGAGAGAATGGCCTAACCTGAGGTAACAAGAAGCTGAGCATTATGAGACTATATGGTTGTTATGTTTATTTACTTCAACCTATGTGCCCAAGAGAGTGCAACATGGGGGAGGGAGGAAGTAGGGAGAAAGCTGGATGAAACAAGGACATAATGTTCAAGAAAACCACTGGAAGTTTCCAGTTTTAAAAGAGCTTCTAAAATCCAGAAGAGATTATCATAGTTCTTTTAGCAGTTGCACTGTCACAGCAGGATTACTCCCAAACACAATATCCCCAAAGAATACAAGGCTTTAGGACAGGTAAAAGCCATAGTATCATTTAAACTGTTAAAAAGTAAAGGATCTCTGTTATAAGGAAATCTGGCTTCTCATGCCAAAGAATATATATATTAAAAAAACCCAACCAAACAAAAAAAAAAACCACCACCCAAAAAACATTGTAAATGCACTGGAGGGAAAATAAAAAAAATGTGCATTAAGTGAGAGCTTTTTTCAGGGACTTAAACCAGCTTCTGGCTCCTGGCAGACCAAACAGACCTGGCAATACTTGAGCCAGAGAACTGAAGCATAAGAAACTTTCTCACTGCTGGTTTAGATTATTTATCATGGCCGTGCACTACAACACCAGCACCTTGCACATTTCAACAAATACAAGCAAAATATTCTCTTTCACCTTTGTGTGCCATACTTTTAAAAAATGTTGCTTTATTGCATTATTAGTGAGACTGCACAGGGTAAAAGGCTTGTGCTTATTCCAATCTCTCTTACGGCTGGCATCAGACAATGAAAAAGATGCTGGGGGCTGAGCTCTTCTGTCTCACTCCACAGTTAACGGCTTCATTGCTCCAATGCAGTTTAAATAGTCTGGTAGGTTAGGAATGTGAAGGATGAAGTTGCCACATAGTTTCTTAATTACAAAGATTAGCAAAGATAACAGAAGGATCTTCGTGCAATTTTACAATGTATTCTTGAACACGCACACACAAAGCTATTTTTATGCAGTGCAAAGAACGAAAACATTCATGTAGTTCATACCTATCCAGCTTCACATCCATGCTGGTTAAATTCATCCTCTTATGTGTATAAGTCCTTTATCTGAAGAACCATTGTTCAGGCCTGACAAGCATTTACCTCCCAAGCTCATCTCTTTTACCCAGAGCTCCTCATATTTGACTCATATAAACTTGTATTAGTTAATTTTGGTTTATTCACCCTTCAAATGCTCGTGTGTAGACACCGAAGAGTAACATTTCAAACATGATGTAGATGTTTTTGCAGAAAGTCAGCACAATTTACCTCCTGGAAAGCTAGTTTAATTGTTTGGGTTTTTTTCTCTGACAAATAAGAATACAAATATCAAATTTTAACTTAACTGTGTACCTTTATCCAATTTCTGAAAATGACTGAACTTAAAAAGATGCATAGATTTGCCTTTACACTCCTCTCACATAACTGCATTTTCAGAAGACTTTGTAATTATATCCCATATGGGTTTTTTACCTGTTCAAATTTCCAGCCATCAGACATTGTGGAAACCATTTGAGTGAGTTCCTCTTCCTGGCACTGCAGTACCCTGTACACATGTTTGACTGGCACCTTCAAGAAAAAATATAAGATGCTCAATACAGCATGGAATTCACTAAGCTTGTGACTTGTCTAAAGTTGCCCTTACTCTTTAGAAATGGTAAGCAACAAACACCACGTTGAACACCTTGTCCTTTTGCGGTTTGGGGCTTTTTTTTGTTGCTGTTGTGCTTTGTTTAAGAAATCTCACCTGTTCAGAATCACTTCCCAGAAGACTCAATGCTTCATGAATGTTTCAAAAAATGAAAGTGCTACTTAACTGTTAGAACAAAATAATCTTAAGACTTACGTGTCGTTCCAAGTAGTAGCGAACCTCATCATTCAAAAAGAAGGTTGAGGTTCTGGAGAAGCCTACCTAACTTTAAGGAATGTCTGACCATGTTAAAAATGACATTACTCCCCTGTGCAAATTTCCCACTCAGAGCAATGAATAACTGGGGCCATGCCAGCTGAAACCCTTTAGAAAATATTTTGAACAATTCTTTAGAATGTTATCATGTTTTAAACAAGAACTGGAACCATATGTTGTGCGCTGTGTAAGCAGAACGTGAGATATTGGCAATTAAGAATATTAATCTTTGTGTAGCATTGGCTCCAGGTCAGCCAGTGCCAGAGGCAGGCACTCAGTATCTTGAAATGAGCAGTTAAGGGAAAAAATAAAAATGGAACCCACCCACTATTTGTCACAGACCAAATAATCAAAACCACCCCAGAAAACAGCCTCACCTGTGAGATTTTGCTGTCTCTTTCTCTTATTTTGTCTTTTACCAGTTTTATTAGTGATGTGATATTGTAGAATTCAGCCTCTTCCAGTACACCTAGGATGAGAACAGTTTTTGGAAAAGAGTGTAACCAAAGATTCCAGGCCAAAATGATCGATCAGTTCCTAAGATTATCTTCTCTACAGCTATAGAAATGATTTATTTTGCCCTATGAAAAGGTCATTTACTAATGTAACAATTCTGGATGCCTTCAGGTACATGTAGTTCAACATTGAGCTCATTTCAAAAACCTGTCCTAGGAAAAACCCTAGAGAAAACATGCCATTCCACATACAGAATGAGAGGCAGGAAACAAACAAGGAAAAAGGTGCACAAACGCCATTGGTAGCAGACTGATGGCCCACCACAGCTCAGGCCCTGCCTCAGGCTGGAATATGAAACAGAAATTCAATTTGTCCCACTGGAAAGCTCCACAGTTTGCAGAAAAATTTTCTTCCTGTCACTGAAACAAAAGCTTAAAGGTACATAATAAAGACAGCTCCCACTCACATGCTCAAGCCTTGCTTGTTCTCCACACAAACTATGCGTTTAACAATGCACTCAGAAACTACATTTCACATTATTTCCCACTACTATGGTTAGATTGTATTTCTTTTTGACTAATTTCAACACCTTACTGGTAGTTTTAGTACTATGGTCTAAAAAAGTCATCCTCCATCACGGCAAAACTGGTATGAATTTGCGACAAGGAGAGAGAATCTGGGGGCAGATTTTACTCTTCAAGAGCATATTCCACGCATCTGAACATCCCAGAATTTCACTCTTACTTCACTTTACATCTTCTAAACCTTGTTTCACAGCCAGTATACTTGTGCTTGAAGAAGATTAAACCCAAATATTTCACACAGTCATACAGGAAAGAGACAAGATTATAGATTAAAAGGCATCTTCCCTCATGTTCATGTATTTATGTTCCAACTGCTGTTGGGAGTTGTGAAATCAGGAGTCCTACTCAAAACACTCAAATACTACCATATATTATACCTGCACAATACCCATCAGCTTTGCTTGCGACAGATTGAAATGCTACACTGATTAAGATGCACCTGTAAATTACTTTTGGTGACTCAGAAATGGTGAAAATAATAAGCAAGAGATTTAGTAACATCTTACCTTCCTCAGCTAGGTCCTTGTTAATAACCAGTTTCCCATGTCTGAGATAGTTCAGCACTGGCCCAAAGTAGGTTGGGTCTCTGTCTATTAAATAGGCACCTGTTTCATCCTAGAGTAGAAAAACAAAACAAAACAAACAAACCAACCAAAGAAACAAAAGAACCCAAACCTACACACAACCTCCCAACAAACACAAAAGCCAAAAAACCCCAGAATGACTTGAACAACCGAGCAGCAATTGCAACCTAGTATTCAGCTTGGCATCTGAATAGCAAGCAGATATTCACAGCCACATCCCTTAAAGCCAGCTTTATTAAAGACATTAAAAGGAATTCCACAATGTCGTAATTGTATCTGACTGACCACGCAACTCAATCATGTACTATACAACTTCTCTTACCTTATCTATTCCTGTATCTATTTCCTATACTCTTATCAAAAGATAATCAACACTGTTAGCATGAAATGTTTAAGTGGTGAGAATACTCAAAATTGAGTTTAAAAATAAGAGTTTAAAAGAGGAAACTATCTTTTTTAGTTGGAAACCTGAAGGCTCAGAACAAAGGCTACATTACACTGAAGTTCAGATACCAACTTTTGTTTGTTCGTTGTTTCTGAAATTAAAGGCAAACAAACCTACCTTCACTTTAACCTCAACACTTTGTTCTAAACCTCAATGCTTTGTTTTAAAAACGTGTTTTTTTCTTAGCTCAATGTACAAATACTCACAGGATACTAAGAACAGCTGCATACCAAGGGTTCTATGCGCATACAGATACAACCCAAAGAAATTAGCTAACAACTGTATGGATTATAAGATGAAAAGTATTATTTAATAAAGGAACAGAAACCAGTGAAGTTGGAAAGGAAGATCTAAAACTGATTAAAACCACCCGCTGTTTTAAAGAAAAAAGCAGAGTCTTTGGTCATCAGTTGAACTGAATTAAGAAATATATAGGCTTACAAAACTGGAAATCATTCCAGCTAAGAGAAGTAAGTTAGAAACAAGCTTCAGTAAAATTATTGTAATCTTTTACACTACAGTGTCTTCTCACATGACTCTCTGAAGCAACACCAATCACCAGCTCTACACCATTACAGACATAGACAGGTGAGTCACAGAAGCAAATTAACTGAAAGCTCTAAATAAACTGGCTGCTCATGGCCTGGATGGGTGGACTCTTTGCTGGGTTAAAAACTGGCTGGATGGCAGGGTCCAAAGTGTGGCGGTAAATGGTGTTACATGTAGTTGGCAACCGGTCACTAGTTGTGTCCCCCAGGGCTCTGTGTTAGGGCCAGTGTTGTTTTATATCTTCATTAATGATCTAGATGAGTGGATCGAGTGCACCTTCATTGAATTTGTGGATGACACCCAGTTGGGTGGGAGTGTTGAACTGCTAGAGGGTAGGAAGCTCTGCAATGGGATCTGGACAGGCTGGATCCATGGGCTGTAGCCAATGGGATGAGGCTCAACAAGGCAAAGTGCAGGGTCGTGCACTTGTGCCACAACAACCCCCTACAATGCTTCAGGCCTGGGGAAGAACAGCTGGAAACTGCTCATGGGAAAGGAGCTGCGGGTGCTGATTGACAGAGTTGAACATGAGCAGCTTGTGCTCAGGCAGCCAAGAAGCCACCAGCAGCCTGGCCTGTATAAGCACCACTGTGGCAGCAGGGCCAGGGCAGTGAATGTCCCTGTGTACTGGGCACTGGTGAGGTCACACCCTGAATCCTGTGTTCAGTTCTGGGCCCCTCACTACAAGAGAGGTGCTGAAGCGGAGCCAGAGAAGGGCAACAGGGCTGGTGCAGGGCCTGGAGCACAGTGTAATGGGGAATGGCTGACGAACCTGGGGGTTCAGCCTGGAGAAAAGAAGGCTCAGGGGGGACCTGATGGCTCCCTACAACTGCCTGACAGGAGGATGGA
>WYDI02028507.1:43859-196688 GCA_009867235.2 Psittacus erithacus
CTGGGGGTTCAGCCTGGAGAAAAGAAGGCTCAGGGGGGACCTGATGGCTCCCTACAACTGCCTGACAGGAGGATGGAGCCAGGAGGAAGCTGGTCTCTTCTCTCAAGGAACAAGGGATGGGACAAAAGAAAACAGGGAAGGTTTAGATGGAGATGAGGAACAATTCCTTCCTCCAAGGGGTGCTCAGGCATTGGAACAGGCAGCCCGGGGCAGTGCTGCAGTCACCGGCCCTGCAAGTGTTCACACATTGTGCAGACAAAGCCCTCAGTGGCATGGGTTAGTGGTGGCCATGGCAGCGCTGGGGAACGGTTGGACTTGATGATCTTGGAGGTCTTTCCCAACCTGGTTGGTTTTATGATTCTGTGAAATCTCAAGTAACAATGGTTACTTTACTCCTTATACAAAAAGCGCCAATTTATTTATTTAGTAATGGACCATGGTATCTGAAATTACTCTTCCCTGAGTAGATTTCTATATACTAGAAAGCAAGCTTTCAACAAAACCAAAAAGGGAACAAGCTATGTCAAGCCATCTCTTTCAAATTCCACCTAATGAGAGGTCCCAGCAACCTGCATTACCTGAATTCATTAGCCTACCATGACCATCAGAGCTTACCATTAGCACTTATATCAAACACGGTTTACACATACAGCATCCACTCTGTGAGACATGACAGAATTGCTTTTGTCTTCTACCTGTTTTTAACCATCTTCCTCATCATCCACAAACTTTTTTCTATTCTACCGTTCCTCATCTCAATTTTTTTCATTAAACTTATTCCTTTCACTACCAAGTTTTCTCCCTCACCAAATTACCATCTACAATCTATAAAAATGCTTAATCTTCACACTCAGAAATACAAGTATCATACCTAACATATGTATAATATACCGCATATGAATAAAGTTCCATTGCACTAGTGTCATAGTTTACTCTGAACCCTTTCAGGCAACAATGTGCCTTCAAGAAATAATAAAAAAGGAAAAAAAAAGGAACTCAAAAGTTTTATAATTTATGGGGTAATAGTAACCTCTTTTCTTTTTGGCATTAGTAAATACTGATTGCTCAAGTTTAAGAACTCTGGCTAAATTCTAACAGTGAGCAATCTAAATTCTGTCAATAGGATTCACTTTATTGTGTAAATCCCATGGAAAATTATGAATTTACTGAACAATTCAGAATAGCTGACCACTTGACAGATACGGAAAACATGCATTAATTAACACCCTTACAAAGACAAGACGTGTGTCTTGGACTTTCACCTTACAACTCAGGTATGCTACAAACAAGAGCCAGGGACTCACAACCCAAAATGTAAACTAGTCAGTAAGGAATATTGTAACAATATGCAAAGAATGCACAGGGAAATGGGGCACAAAAATCTATTTCCTAGGCATCTTCCTACAGAAAATGCCTTCTCTCTTCTCCCCTAGGGTGAGCTGATTATCCTTCAATGTACACTAAGCACTTCATGTTGAAATCACTAAGAAAAGCTCATTATGCTAGATCTTCAAGGATATTTATGTAAACATAAATCCAATAAAAGCTGACACAGCAATGCAGTCATCTGCGACACCTGCCATTCTCAAAATATGGGTCAGAAGTCTTTCCACACCTTCAAAAAATTGTCAGAATTGGCTTCACCCGTACATGCACGACTATAGCTCATATTGTCATGTATAATTAGTATTGTAAATCGAAAAATATTGCTCAAAACATTTAAATGATCACATATTCCAGTCTCAAACATTTGGTCTTCAATTCTGTAGAGACTGAAGCTTAAAGGAATCATAACGAAATACTTAACCTGATCTTCATTTAAAACATACATACAACTCAACCTTTAGAAAGCAGTTGTGAAACCTAACGATTTTGTGCAAGCCATTCCAATAACTAATTATTGTTGCTGTTAAAATCATGTATACTTATATAAAAATAGATACTTTCTGGTTTCACACTTCACTAGCTGGATTCACAATACCTTTGCTAGAATGAACAGGCTTCACTATTAAGATTTCTAGTCTCCGTATACATACTTCTGGACTAAGAAGTCACTCCTTAAACTCCTTGCCAAAAACTCCTTGGTTTTCCTCTTTATAACCTTCTGCCAAATTGTAATTCATCTTAACCAAGCTTTCAAATTTTTGGAGTGACCCTGAATTGTAGATACCGGAATCAGCTACAGGACTCCAGTGGGACTCAAAAGGAGGACCAAGTACAGACATCTCCCTAATCCCATTTAACATTCACCCCAAGAACTGCATTATAAGACTAGCTGAAACTTCAGGTATTTATTTCCAGGTACTTATCTTACACTGAGTTAAAAACTGAAGTCTGAAGACTTCTCCTCAAAAACTTTCCAGAATGGACACAACCAGAATCCACCCCGCCAAGCTCCTGGCTCAAAGCCATGCGCTCCAACATGAGTATCTGAAAAACTGACATCATTTACATGAGTGAGCAAGCACTTCTGCTAAAGGCAGCAATATGCACAGAAATACAGTAATATCTGGCACTAAATCTGGGTTTACAAATAATTATCTCTCCTACCCCCTATTTTTTTTAATCTTGAGCTAGATGCCCAGAACACATTTTTCTCGAACTAAGTGACCTAAAAACTTTGGAGCATCAGCAGCCTGCCAGTACTAATCAAAACTACATTAATAACACAACCCACCTAACTAGTCAGAAATCTCATGGACACATAAAGTTTCTCCCAGTTATATCTTAGAATAATAACTACAATTAAGATACTTCTTAGTGCTGACAGTTAAGGAGGTGCTGCTAGGAAGATTTTAATTTTCTAAAACATTCAGTGCTTGCTTCCTTCTTTCCCTAACAGATTCTACCTCAGCACAATTACGCTTAACTTTAGAAAGGCATTAAAAATCAAACATAAATACTGTTGCCAAAAACCTCATTAGGACAGGCTGACAGTCTCCTCACTTAAGGGAAAGTTTAAAGAATGATATAACAGTTTACAAAAGAAGAAGTGGTATACAGATAAAATGGGAAGGTGCTAAAATCAGGAAGTAACTTAGAAGTGAAACTTACAGTACAAGCATTAAATAAGTTAAACAAGGACGAAAAAGTGAGCAAGACTAATTTTTATGTATTCACTTCTAAAGGAAGATTTAAATACTCCCTAAAACAAATTCTACTGTGACCAGTAGGTATGACCACTACCACCCATTTGCTGAAATGATTCTCAAATAGTCTTAAATACAAAGATGCATGTGACATTGTGAAACATACTAGATTCAGAGAATAAACTTCACTAGCTCATTCCGTTCAACACTGGTTTTTCTGGGGGTGTGTCAAGGTTAACCTTTGTTCTGTCACAACTGGAAACATATCTGATACCAAGAAACAGGCTGCATAAACTTGTTCAACTTTAGCACCTGAAGATAATTTGAAGGTGAACATGCTACTATTCCTGAAGCCTTCCAATTCTTTTTAATAACAAATATTAAGGAAATCTGATTATTTATATAGTTAAATAAGAAACATGTATGGAAATTACAGAAGAGGAAGACAGCTATATATGCAACTGATATTTGTAAAGTACAACCTAGAAACTATTTAATTTTCCTATTCTCATTTCTAATAAGCTCATCCGGTTAATTTCTTGCAGAACTTCCTAACGTATCAATACGGACAACTATGACATGCCTCACTTGTCAAGTTCAGGCAGAAACAGCTCTATTGTCACTATTTGTGTTGGCTTATAGGTCTGTTCTCATCTGAGATATGATTTTCTTATGGCTTCAATTTCTAAAGATTTTGGCTTGGCAACCATGCAAAGCAAGAAAGAATGGGAACTAAGCCTTTCTTCAAAGGCATATATTTACTGGCGTACGAGCTGACTCCATTATTGGCTCTTCTCCTTGGTCTCGCATCTAGATGTGCGATCTGCCTCCCTCCCTTTTGTCAGTGGGGGCAGCGCTAGAGCTTTCCAAAAGCTGCTTTAACTCACTGAAGTTTTATAAAAAATACACCCCTCCTTCATTTTTGATGAGTTACACACTCATCAAATGGAGCACGATCAGAGAATATGAAATGTGTCTGTCTACTAGAAAACATGGCTTGTACTATGAGCGTAATTCAGTATGAATGTGTCGAAAATACATCTAAAACTTCCCAAAATGAGTTACTGAATCGCATCCCTGACAAATTCCCATACAGGAAACACAATATACCTTGTTGAGGACAGATTTTCCATAGTTCTTTCAAACAGGGGGCTGTGGCTATCAGTGTTGACAATCTCACCTGCTGGCTCATCCCTCAGGATTCTCTCCACCCCACCACCCCCACATCCTCCTCTAGAGGTAGGGACAAGTATGTCTGGGATGGCTGTAACAGGCATCAGCCCTCATATGAGCTCAAATATGCATTCTCTCTCACTTTAAAGTTTAAAATTACGAGATGTTTAAAACCCATGTGATTTTTAGGAAGAAAACACAATGGAATCAAACTCAGGGAATTAGAGGTCAAAGACCAGCTCTAATGCCCCAAGCTTTCAGAGGCCAGGATCTATTAGCTGCACCTTGTGTAAGAACTGTTTTATGAGCACAAAATTATGCTGCATAGCAGTCATTGTAAATAATCTTTACCTCATGATTAATATGTCAACTTAGTATCAGGTTACAGCTCATAATGGGACTCCAAAAAGTAAAACCACAAGGGGAAAAAAATTGTGACTATCGCATTTTGATTTACATGTATGTGGCAAAGGAGTCCAGGACGATAACACGAGTATCACCAATTATTCTCTTGAAATATCTGCGCTCATTAGTTAAAGGCATCTGATATTTCAAAATTAAAGCATACAGACAATCTGTTGATGTGCTGTCATATCAGATGGTATGTTCACAAGCGGGTGAGATGTCAGGGAAAGATTTTTTCTCTTGGAAAGGTCACCTATGATATCTATTACACTCAGATGACAAAAAAAGGAACTGATTGGATTATGTTTTGCTGTTTACAGATGATGAATCTAAAGACTCTGAATCAGATCCTTGGAAGAAAGGATCTTGTCTGTGGTTAGGTTACCTTAGCTATGTAATTAATATACTGTGATGGGAAATTTAAGAGGCAGGCCACTTCTGCAAAATCCAAGATAACAGGTGACTGCAGAACCCAGGCTCTGAATGCTTAAAGTCAAAATCAATGACTACAGATGGTCAAGAACAAGAAGACATGAAACTGACAAATGTTACACTGAAAAGATGACCTTAGTGCATATTTAACAAGGAAAGGCTTTGCTTTTCGTACATCAAATTGAAGATGTCCCGGTTCATAAGCCTAGAGAATGCAGCTCTGAATAAGAGGATTTTATCTAAATCCATTTTTCTACAACAATTTGTAGTTCTCTCTCTGTGTGCTGCTTCCCTCACGTTACTGATTCGCACAATAATCCATTCAAGGTAACTACACCACCTACAGTTTTATAAGAAAGGCTACTGACAACGACAGGACAATGCAATTTGTTTGCATCTTGCTAAAGTCATTTCCATTAGATCTCTATACTGGCAATAAAGGATGATGCATTGTAATATCTAAGCAGCTCAAGTAATGTATGAGCATGTTCCTAGTAAGCAAAGGTTATCTTTTTATAGCTGTGACTGCAGCTAGCTTTATGTTGCCATGTATGCTATGACATCTATAACTACCTAAGTCTAGAAACATGATGAAAAATCCATCAGGTCTCTCCGCATCCTACCAAATGCTGCTAGAACCCCACACGTAAGCACAGTAAAAACGTTTAGATTAGTAGCCTCTGAGAATTTTTGCAAGATAGCAACACCTCCCTGATGGTGCTGGTGAGGATGGCTGATTTCTTCAACTGGTAGAAACAAATGGTGGGGAAAAAAAAAAAGCCAAATGCCTAAATTAGAACTAAAGTCTAAAAATACACCTTCTCTGATGACACGGAGAGCAAATAAGCACCTTTTTGCAGCGGAACACCTGAAACAAGTGCCTTAATAATTAAGTGTTCCTTATCTCTAATTTACAAAACATTAGAAGAAAACTTTTTTACTCCTTCCTAAGTAAAGACCATTTCTGACCTATCAGCAAGCCACCTGCATTTTAAAAATCATTCTTATAGGCCAGTTGAAGCTAATCCTCTCCAAACCCAGCCCTAACCCAAACCAAAGACACAACAAAAACCAGTCCCCACACCATCACACTTTGAGATGTTTTTTCTCTAACTCTGGAACACTGTTCACGTTCTGTTCCCTATCTTCCTCAGCATTTAAACCTCGTTTCTGAACGTTATGCAAGAGACTCACTAGGAAATAAAAAAACAAAACAAGCTGATATGTAAAAATCAACTCTTTATTTTTAAGCTGCTGGTTATGTATTATATGCTGTTCCCTTCTTTTCCATACTGGAAGTCCATTTTTGCCCATTACACTCCAAAATCTCTTTCAGAGCCAGCACTATATAAGATTACATTATATCCATTATTATATGCCACTCCATTAATAAAATCTTAAATCGGTAACTTGTCTTCCCGTACTAAAAATAAGTCAGAACGGATACCCGGATTCGGTATCACCCACCACTGCAGTCCATGCAGAATAAGCAACATTCCTCCCAAAGAACTGCAACGCACAGAATGTGATGGATAACTGAGAGCGGTTATTATCAAAAGTACTTTGATCTGGTTCTTGAAATTGAACAGGAGGAGTGATGACAGTGCAGAAATACCATCAGTGCAAGCAGAGACTCCATTTAAACGCTAAAGCTAAACCCTATCAGACAACGTGAAAATTTAAACAAACACATGAGCGATCCTGCGCTGCCTCTGTTGTATTTATCAGCTGTTACCCATGAACCCCACCGCTTTGCAGGAAATCCGCCCGCCCTCACCCCCAGAGCTGAACTCCCGTCAAGTGCAGGGGCTCGTCCAGCAGCGCGGGCCTGCACAAACCGCCCCTGGCCGGGGAGCCCGCCGCTGTCGAGCCCACGCTGCCGCCGCTCCGCCTCATCGCCCGCGGGAACGCGGCCCCGGCTCCCGGGCGCTCACCTTATCCGAGTCCAGGTCGGGGTCGGCCTGGCAAAGGCGGAAGAGGAAGGACTTGGGGTCCCTGCAGAGCGTCTGCCGAGTGGTCAGGAAGCAGGTGCCCCCCACGTTCAGCCGCACCCACTTGCCCGGCACCGCGCCGGGCGGCGGCGCTGAGCTGCACCGGCGGCAGGAACCGCCCGGGCCTCCCAGCCCGAGGCCGCCGACCGGTGGAACTGGGAAATCGCAGTGGTTCTCCGCCGCCATCCTCGCCGCCGCCGGAAGGGCCTGCCCCAGCCGCAGGTCCCCCAGCGCACCTCCCCCGGAAGCGTCCCTGCTCGTCAGGGCCCGCGCCTGCGCCGCAGCGGTCTCGTCCGCCGGGGCCGCCCGCGACGCCCCGACCGTAGGCCGCGGCCCGAAAGCGCCGCCAGTGGGCCGGAGGAATCGCCTCCCTCCACCCAAGCCCCCCGCGAAAGGAAGAGGCGAGGCCGCGCCAGGACCCTACATGCCTTTATTACAGACTACCAAGCGTAAGTGAAATCCATCATCCAGTCACTAACTACACATCTACAGCACAGAGATCTGTCGAGAGGAGAATAAACAGTCATTAAATTATGAGATATGATTAAATCATCGACCAATAGAAAATTTATATAATAAAGCCAGAAAAGGGTGTAAAATATAGTTTACAATAATTATTCACATTCAAGGCTGTACATCAATACATACAACACCATGGCCCCGAACATGAATTCAATCCAAATAATTCATATATTAGAATTTAAATAACACAGACTGAACTAGAGGCCAACAAGAGCCAGCAAATAACCTTATAAGAATAAAAATACAAAAGTGTTTATCTTATATCATTGCATTATTTGCTTCTGTTTTCACGAGTTCTTGGAGGAGGGGAGATTGTTTTGTGGTGTCTGGTGAGGGTGGTTGGAGGGGGTGGTTGGAGGGGGCGGTTGGAGGGGGCGGTTGGGGTTTGGGTTTTTTTGTGGTTTTTTTTTTTTTTCATTTGGTTTTTTTTTTTTGGTTTTTTTTTTGGTTTTTTTGCTTTCCCCCCTCCCCCTTTTTTTTTTTTTTATCTGTACATCACAGTTACAGCTACAAACCAGGTAGAGAATATCACACACGTAACTGACTGCCACCAACCTGAAAACAGCTAGCATACAACTATCAAGACTGATTATGGTTCCTGGTTCCTATTGTTTTTCCTCTTTTGTCAGATACGGTAATTGTACGTTCTGCCACAATTTAGAAATTTGCCACATCCAGTCAGTGTTAGTACATGGTCATAGGAAGCTTTGCCAAACAGCAACCTGTGAATCTACATTCACTGCCATGCTGACAGACAGACCAGGTCAACAGGCGCTTAAGAACCTCTCCAACTTGTTTGCTGTACAGAAGTTGCATTTCTTCTAAGAAAGAGGAAACTCTGTTAAATGACCAGGCTTACTGGAGAGCGTGCTATTTTGGATCAGAGAATTACCTGTCTGTAAGCTCACTTGATCAGCTGATGGACAATCTGTGTCATGAAGCTTTGCAGGATCACTTCCATTTCACTAGTATTTGCATAAAGTATTAGAGTCATTCAGCAAAATTTCAGGTATAAATACCACACCTATTCATGTAATTCTCTAGGAGAAAGTGAAAATGAAGTAATTGTGCTGACTTTCCTAAATCATTCAGAAGAAGCTATTAAATGTACAAGTGGGAAATCCTCAAGATTCTTCTAAGTTCCCATCACAAAATGTAGTGATATCAAGCACATTAAATTAAGCATCTTGAACTATGAAAATGGACTACAGTTATCGTATCTTTGTTTCAACTTACAAAGTTTTTTGTAGGCTTATATATAGCAGATACTTCACAATTAAATCACATCAGAAGGTGAAAAGTAGAGCACAGTACTATTCAATAATCTGATGCCTTCGTCACCCCAGTGCTTAGCAAACAAGATCTTAATAGGCAAGATCAGTCTGCTCACAATGCCTCAACACCACATCTGAAGCAAGTCTTCCTTAATACAAACCCTTCTCAAAACTGGACTTTAAGGCCAGTGGTAATCAACTCATCTTTCCAGTTTATCAAAGTAGTTTTAAACTTCCTGTGACTGGGCTGGACACCGAGTATAACACTGTGATTCAAAGATCCTTTCTAGCAGTAGTACTTCACCCTTTCCTTAGTTCCACCCCACAGAAAACAGATGCAATAAACACCTTCCTGAAGTTCAAATTCCAAGCAAAATAAAATTGCAATATTACTGACCAGATTCTTTATAAACGATTGGCAAATGCTCAAAACATAAAAGATGGAATCAACCAACAGACTGGGTTTTCAGTAGGTTCGCATTAAGGAGTCCAAGAAGGATCTTTAAAGTGCCTAACAACCCTTTCTGTGCTTTGAAAGATCTCAGACAAAGAACAGAGAAATTGACTGGCTCATCCACAGCTTGAAGAACCTTCCTTGTGCATTTCATTCCATGAACTCCCATGAACCACAGGAGTGATCCTCAGGACAAAGATCTGAAGCTACCGCATTCAGGTACAAGCATTTAAAACAGGAACCAGCCCTTCATGGTACGCAGCACCTGCTAACACAGCTTTAAGTGGACAAAGTGGTGAAATATACCTAAATCCACATGATTGCTTTGTCTTGTCTCACTATTCTTCTGCCATCTTTCAAAACCACAGATTTCACCTACAATCCAAGAAAGACAAATACATCTCTCAGAAAAGTTCTAGTACCTTCCCAAAAAAGCAGCAGCTAAGGAAGACTTCATTTGGAACACTTTAGCTCTAAGGGGGAGGGATGCCTATAAGAAACGCTCACAGGTTCCTAATGACAGCATTGGCAAAAGAAAAAAGGAGTACTAGAATGCAGATATCAGCCTTCCAGACGCCTTCTTGATAGCTTACTGCTATCAACATTTCTTTGGCTGAAGGCTTTTGGTGGGCAGGAAGGAAGTCTACTGAGAGAGGATTTTCAAGGTGGGAAAAAGCAGAGTGACTATTTTATGGCAAAATGACTACAAGTCTATATATTACAGAAAAGATGTTTTAGCATTCCTAGATTTCCACCTAGTGAACAAGCCAATGGAGATCATTCCACCTCTTACTGAAGCCACGGTGCTCACTATCAGCAGAACAACTTTGCCAGACTTTTTATGTGAGGCCAGGTTTTGTCACAGCAAAACAGCAGCGGCACCATGAATCTTCAGCACTGCCACATTCTCCTGTATAAAGTTGAGAATACATTTACATCTCTATACCAAAGACTAAACCAAGAGCAGTAGGGTGGCCTCCAGTGGACCCAACATAAAAATGGACCCTGACAGCCAGAGAGCAAATGCAACAAACTTACAATACATGTCATCTTGGTTAGAATGGTCCATATAGGATTAACACAGGCACACACAGGAGTGCTGTGCTATCTGAATTTTAGCAACAAGGAGCGTACCCTCTATATGATGAAATTTCTGATGATGCAGATGGAGCAGAATTCTTGCTCATCTCAGCCATTTACAGGAAACCTCAGCTCCCTTACCACCAGGCACTACAGGCCAGTGATTTACTTTCACCAAATCTGCATACATAGTGGGATAACAGAAGACTGCAAGAATGCATTTCCTCCAAAAGAAAAGGCAAACGCACTCGCTCCTTTAAAGAATGAAAGGTATTGAAAAAGCTGAACTGTCATCAAGTTCAAACACATAACAGTTTAAGGGAGAAATAATAAATCTTCTTCACCCCATACAACAACAAAATATCCAACATTCACGTGTTCTCTGAGAAATCCTGAAAAACCACTGCTCTTAAAACACTGCTTCCAGAACAGTAGCCCATGAGTTTTTCCAACATTGCAATGGAACATTTTTTCTTTGGTGGAAGAAAAACACCATAGTTAAGAGACCTCAAAATGCAAAGAGATAGCATGTGTAGAAGAAGAATAAATAGGTGTGATGTTTATACTGCTTTTAAAAAAAGGAAGGAATGCCTTTGTCCAGACCTAGGTCATTCCTCTCTGCAAGGTTCAGGAACACAGGCATGTTGAAAATGCCATTAGGGAAGTTGTTTTCAGCACATAGAAAGTTATGTCTTTGCAACATTACAAGAAATGTTTGACCACAAAAAACCTTAATTTGAAGAGGATAAAGCAGACTGATATGCAAAATAATTTAATTTTATAGATATGCCTTAAGTACCATATATTTTCCCCTTTGCATCAATATTTTCCTTTGAATTTTTAACCAGATTACTATATGGAGCTAGTATTTCAATTGCTTACATTTTTTCCAGAGTTGCTAAATACTTAGCCAAGGACAAAAAATAGTATTATTTGTACACCTCATTACACAATGAGACAAAAAAGTCAAGTAATCAATTGTACAATGCTTTCACACATCCTTCTCTACCCAGGTAAATAGGGTGGCCCCGCTAACAAGCGCAGTACATGCACACCGTGGAAAGAAAGCGTCTAGCCCTTACCTCTTGAAAAGGTGAAAAACTATTTACTACTTCAATAGCAACCCTTGCCCCCCAATACTAACTAGTTAATCTTTCAGTTAGCATTAGTTGAAAGCATGCTGGTAAGTTTGTTGTCCCTTGATTAAACACATGATTCATATTAATATTTAAATTGAATCTTTAAAATCTCCTATGCTTCAGACGCCAACATTTCAATTTTAGAAAACTTCCAGTGCCGTGTTCAGCATTTTACTCTCTTAAAACCTGTATCATTGGAGCCTGTCTGCCAGACACATACATCTGATTCATTCACATAATTACTGAAGTACCACATAAATCCTGCAACCAGAACTATGTTAGGAATTACATAAGGGTGCGACTGACCTGGCTACAAATGCCGCATACCAATAAGCTGGGGGACTGTGAGGAAAGGAAAAGAAAACAAAGAGGTGGTGCTTAGGAGAGGCATATAAAAGCTCCCTGATGAAATACAGTTTAATGATAATCTGAAAGTCACAGACAAATCCAGCCCCATAAAATGCAAGGCTGGTACATGATTCGGTGTGTGTGCGTGTGGATTGGTTTTAACTCTTCTTAAGTGAAGCTGGAATGCAAGGTCTATCCACTAGTCTGCAGCAGAAGTTGAGCTGAAGTGCACAAAAGCAAGATCTTCACTGCAATGATATGCATGTGGAAGCCTCAACAGAAGCACAATGAGCAAGCAAAGTGACCCTGAATTCCATTAGGTTTTTGCTTTTCTTTTTTCTTAAAAGAAAGAAAAAAATTAAAAAAAAAAAGCCAAAAACCAAACAAGAACCAAAAAGAAAAAAAAAAAAAAACAACCAAAAAAAACCCCGCAAAAAAACAACAAAACCCAAAACCAAACCCAAACCCAACAACCAACCAACCAAAACAAAACCCGAAAGCAGAACATTTCAGACGTATGCTTCCCCTTCAGATGGTAATAGGTGGGTTGAAAAGATTCCTCTCATCGGCTGCACATGGAGTTCTAGCAGCAAGTAGGGAAACTGAGAAGTTTTGGATAAGCTTTACTATTTAGCAGCATTCTGGTGGTATCTGTGCCGCCAAACTTCATGTATCTTTTTGCACCATTTATGAGCATTCCCACTCGGGTCCATCAGGTAGTATGTCCTGTTTGGCTATAAGTGAACAACATTGTAATGAGTACTCCAAATACAGTTTAACCAAAAAAGCAGTAATTACTCTGCATCTATCAATGAAATAATTATTCAGAATCAATTAATAAACTTTCCCAGAACTAATTCAGTTAGTTCTACAATATTCTATATCACTGAATAACCAGACATCTGGCATCCCAATATTGTTAAATCAACAGCCAATATGTTGTTGGTACACTCCTTGTGAACCACTGCATAAAAAAACGGCTAAATTTTAAGTATTTCTTTAAAACCTCCTTCAAATCCCCAAACTCATTTATAGTCTATTTACACACAAATAATAAAACATGCATTTCTGTGGGAAATGCCTACACTGGGTGGCTGCTGTTTGCTTGTTTTGTTTTGCTTTCGGGGAGGTGGGGCTGGTGCCTTTTTTTTGTCACAAATTAAGACTATCAACACTTGTGTTTAAGGAATTCTATTTTCTCCAGAAAAAATTGATCATTAACAACTTGGAAGAATCGTCCCAGGACCTCAGTGCAACTTTCAAAGACATGAAAGAAAGTCACTTACCGTGTGAACAAAAAAGGTCTTAAAATTCTTAGCTTCTGGCCGCAACTCTAAAGACCATGGAATTTCTCCTTTTAGAACCTTGTTGACAGGATCCACATAATACAAGTGGGGCCCTTCTGTGAGCAGCAACTGGCGTCGACGTGCAAACAATCCCTACCAAGAAAAGCAGCAGCAGCAATGCAAAAAAGGTATGAAGGAAAAAAAAAAAGGGTAGATACCTGAATTTAACAACAGAGGTAGAATTAAAAGAGTTCAGTGATAGGGCTGTACATTTGTGTTTGAGAGACCTTTGGTTTCCTTTTGCTTTACCTATCTGACCTCACCCCTTGTTTCGGGCTTGCAGTACTACATGGCAAAACTAAGTACAATTTTCAGAAAGCATCTTCAAGTTCTAACATAAAACAACTAGCTGTACAGATTGAAGCAAAGTCTGTTCATCAAAGATTCCAGCACAGAAATTGATGCTCATGATTTTGTGGAGAAAATTAGGAAGAAGCAGATAGCAACTTAAATGAAAGACAAGCTACATCCTGTAAAGCTGATGCAGACTATAGCTGTTCATCTGTACCATGTTAAAGTTAATACCTAGAAGTTTTTCTAACATCATCTCTGCTTCTCTCAGGATACAGACACTAGTCATATCCAGAAAAAAATACCACCGTTAAGGTCAATATGGGCTTGTATTTTATTTCCTAATCTTTGTAGCTTGATCCACACGCAGATATGTATCAACACAATGTGCTTATGGACTGTATCAGACTGGGAAGGGAGGACAAAGACTCCTTTCACTACAGCCTCAAAATGAAAGTATCAATAGCACACTTTTAACCTTTTCCAAAACTCAAGAGCATACCACTAGATTAAGAAAAAACAATCTATTCACAATCCTAGATTTAAAACACAAACAAAACAATCTGATATTTACAAATAAGTAAAACAAGGAAGCTCTGAAACCTGTTCCTTATCTATGTGCAACTGTACAAACACACGACAGCTGAATCTTGTTACAGGAAATTAAGAGAAGCCCTTACCTTTCTTTTGTCCACTGGACCCATTTTCAGGATTAAGTTATTTTCTACAAACTGATGCCTAAAAAAAAAAAAAAGAAATAACCTATTACACCAGAAATAATTCTTCCACAGAAGCAGCTTTTATTATTACTATTATTATCAAGCAATTTTCCATGTCTCCCCCTACTGCCTCCTTTTCCAGCAAGGAGTCCTGAACAACTTTACTAGATGAGTTTTGGACTCTTCCTCATTCCAACTCAAAGAGTTTTTTCTAAAATCTGATGTGGGGTGAGTGGGGGAAATCACAAATGAGAAGCTCCTCTCAAGAGTGAAGAGAAACACTAATAATTATATGATTTGGAGGTATTTTGCTTAGGTATCCACAGAATATTATCACTAAAAATAAATCACTTATGGCAAAGTTAAGAAGGAAGGACCTTTTCTAGTTCTAGGTCTCTGCAGAGGAAAGACTTCTCTAGTATAGCGCCATTTCTGCCTATCCTGTAAACATACTTGACAACACCTCCTTGTAAATTTTAGAAACATAACATCAGCTTTTTGCTGCTGTTGCTTTAAAAATAGAAGTCAATAAAAATATAGTTGCTAATCGTTTGCTTGAAGGCATTAGGATGGACAAACAAAAGTATTTTTTTCTGGATTCCTTACAGCTGTGCAAGTAACAAATGAGTCGTATTCAAAGATCTTACCAAGGATTTCCACCAGCTTGTTTTGCTAGAAGTAACCTCTTTTCATCTTCAGAAAACTGCAAGTCCAGCTCAAAGGAATTGTTGTCAAGATCATGAATGTACTGTTCGATATTTCCTCCTGACGTCTGTGGTGTACTTGTCTCTGGGACAGACAGTGAATGGGAAGAGGCAGAACCAGAAACTTGCATGCAACCAAACTGACTCAGGAGATTGTCATACTAAAGGAGGAAACAAAATGAAGTAAAGGAATTTCTTTGATTAAACAGCTTATTTTGCACTAAACTGCACCTTGTAATTTAAGCATGCTTCTGTTTTTCATGGACAAAAAGACAGCCTGCTCTCTACAGATGAACAAGATTAACTTACCCAAAAAAGTATGCTTGGTCAAGAGCAAGCCAAGCAGTATTTTTTTTAAACACTAACTTCATCAGGGGAAAAAAACCAAACCACTGTAACCATCAATTTTATATTAATTATTAATAACTGAGTTTTCATTAAAATATAAGTAGTTTCAATAAAATATTTAAGATGCAATGATTATGCTTTACTTAAAGTCTCAGGCAGCATCAGAGCTGAATACAGCAATAGGCAAACATACATTTCCGTAACAATCTTCATCATCCTCTGACATAGCAGGTAAATACGCTGTAAGTTTTGGGGGTGTCTGAAGATGCAGGTTCTCCCACACAATAGATTCAAAGAAGGGATGAGCCTTGAGAGGTCCATATCCTCCCATTTCTTCACAACCTAATCTGTTGGTGGCATCTAGAACCTGAGCAAATTACACTTCAGTTAAAATAATGACAAGGAAGGGGCGAGCATCATTTACATTTGCACAGCAGCATGCAGAAACTTAAAACCAGTTGGTCATAAACATACATCACTAGAATATAATGAGACTGCCTACAATACAAGATGTTATTTATCAGTATGTCTTCTAGTAACATTTTATATTAGACCAGCTCACAGATCTAAAGAAAGGAGCACCTTTTTGAGTCCACGCAATTTTTTGGCTTTGTTTCTTCATAAAGTCCTGATAGAGCACAGCTCATTTAAGTATAGCCCAGCATCACATTCTAGTGATGCAAGCAGCTATGGGAGCTATGGTTGGTGCCAAACACCAACCTCTCAAGCACTCTGAAACTGCATGCTTCTCAGGATGTTGATGCAACCTGAACCTTACCCGGTAGCATGCAATGTCTCAGTTATAAAGCTGGCCTGGAGAGAGGAACATGCTGCTAGATCCTTTACAATGGTTGCACTGATCATCATCCAGAGACATAAGAGTTTCCTCCTGCACCATGCTAATTCGCTAGACTACTGAACTTCAAAAAGCTTATACCACCCAAAATGTTCTCTGCATATTCATTTCAGTGTTATGGTTATATCTCACTAATGAGATAGAACTATTTTTTTCTTCCTACCTGTCAGATACACCCATGCAGAGTAATTCTTTGGCTCATACTATTGAGACATGCATTAAGTGCAAGGTAAGTGCCTAATAAATTGCAAGGTAAGTAGGTGTACATTGTAATGAGTGTATCTCCCTGTAATGTACAGAAAACTCATTATACAACTCAACAATCTGAGTACTATCTAAGCATTTGAATTTTAACTTCTGTGTGTTATTTAGGTATTTGGAACCATTTACTTGCATTTCACTGAGACGCATTCCTTATCCACACTTTAGAATTCAGATTCAATAAGTGCTGTTTGCCAACGGATGCTGATTTTCCAGACCCTCCCCTGTGCACTCAATAACACTCACACTCTTTCTTATTACAGGGTTTGCAACAAAGTGCATAAAACTTTAGGAAAAAAGAACTACATAAGCTGATTACACTCCAATGTAAACAAATCATTTAACACAGCAAATATTTACCAATAGCTTTTCAACAAGATCTTTTGCCTTGGGAAAAAATTTTTCTGGAAAGTCATATTCCAACTTTATTATCTTCTGGAATATAAGATACTCATTTCTGCAAACGAGAAAAATATTAGCTCTTGTTATTAGTTCTCCATGGTTCTTTCACCTTAACAGTGCCTAACCTGGACAAATATTAAACAGGAGATCTACAAGGTAAGTCACATTCCCACGAATCTGTCTAGGGTAAAGGAGTACAGTCTTCCAAGTACCTATGATCCTGTAAACACCAGATACTTGAATAATAACAAGAAAAGTTAAAAGGGCTCAATGCAGAGGTGCTTCATACCCTCTTCATGTAGACATAGTTACCTTTATGTTATAAATTACATATGAAACCCTAGGATAAACAAAGGAATCTCTCTCAGGAACTCTAGTTACAGCTGTATAAGCATCTTCATGACATCAGAAAGGACAAATAAAAGCAGGCACGACATTAACACCAACACTGCACTGGGAAAAATTGTGCTTCATAACTGGTAGCAAGGTAAAAACCAAACCCAAATCAAAGTATTTATGATCCATGTATAAAGTAACAGCTTAAATCTCTTACCCAGCTCTAAACGGAGGCAATCCAGCTACAAGCTGATATATTATACATCCCAGAGCCCAGAGGTCAGAGCTTCAAATGAGAGGAAAAAACACAGATTATATGCTTTCCTACAGGAAGTCTTTAAACTACGATTTAAAAAAAAATCTTCAGCTTCTGCTGGTTAGAATATGGCACGAGCACACGAGACAAACTGCTGTCATCTCCACACTGTTTCACTTCATCCCTTGACAGAAGAGTAGGCTAGCAACAGAAGTCTAAAAGCAAGTATACTGTAACCATCCCACAACAACTGACTACAAGCACAGCTACAAAAACACTGAATGCTCAGTCAAAATAATCAATAGGTATGTAATGAGACTGAAAAGAATACTGATTATCCACTATGACAATTCAAACATGCATCCAACAATGCAATATATGTTCCTTCAGAACTGAAATTGTTTCCTCAAAATGGGAGGGGGGGCAGAGTAGAGAAGTGTCACATTACAACTTTTTCATGCGAAGCTTTTCTTACTATACAAAAAGCCAGGCTATGTGGTACATGGGTGAGGGAAGGTCTCAAGTTTTAGTGTGCTGGTCTGAAAAAGTACTTCTAACATTTTACCTTTAGGAAAACTATACATGGATTGGTTTAAAGCTCAGAAATAGAAGACTAAAATGCTAATAAAGACTCAAAACTACTCAAATTAAGAGTCTTCTGTAAAGATGAAGCATTATGTAACTTTTAAAAGGAGATGATAGCCTGATGAAGGCTTTTCATCAGCCAAAACATCCTTACTAGAAGCCAGAGTGGAAAGTCTAATGGTATTTCTATCATTTCAAGAAATGGCAGCACAAATTGTTACAGTTATTCATATAAGAGATCTTTTTCCCTGTGGTTCGTCAGTGATTGTTATGATTATTCTTCCATCATTGTAATAAAATAAATATACAACAGTCTGTAAGTTACCATCATGAACAAGTTTAAGTAAGAAATTCCTTACAGGTATCACTCATATGAGGCACAAAGATGAGCTTTAAACCACTGCAACTCTCAAGCAGAGTTTAGCAGAGAAAACTGCTAGCTGATCTAAATACAAGTCAAAGAAAGCCGCAGCCTTTCCCTAACTGACAGAATCTAACAATCTGTTATTTTTACAGCAAGTATTACCATCTCAGAGCAAGCTTATATAAAACACAATTAAACCAAGTATAGTATTTGGATAACAGAAAAAAATTTCCTGATTTATTTACAGGTAAGAGAAATTCAACTGCACATTACACACCACCTTCTCCTGACAGCACCTGATCCTGTCCATAACTCCAGAAGGTAGATGAACTGAGGAAACCTGCACTCAGACAAGCAGCAATACTTGTGCAGGAAAAAAATTTCAAACTCTTAACAAAAATTTACATTGAGCACCTTGTTCCTTTGAAATACTCAGTTTGCTTAATGTATCTCTTCCCTGTCTGACAGTATCCTGACAGTCAGTGAAGTCCTGAAATACAGCAGTCCTCACCTTTTGCAGGCCGATTTCTCTGTCAGCAGTTCTGGAGAAACATACTGTGCTGTCCCTACAAACGAGTTTGCCCGTGCTGGTAAGAAAATGGAAAGAAATAAGCCAACACATACTTACAGAGAAGCCAACCTCCCACTTTGCCACCCAATTAAAACAAAAGAAACCCCACCAAACAAAACCCCGCAACAACTAAACAAACCACAAAACTAAGGCAATCTATTGCAAGTCATGTAATACTACAAAGAACTCACAAGCATTTCATTTCTCTACCCATTCACAAAATGGAACAGCCAAATCAACCTCAGTGATACCTGTTTAGTTCAAGAAGCTAGGCATTTGGGCATGTTGCTAGGTATACAATCTACCAATACAAGCTTATTACATTAAGGTAAAAAATTAAGTTCATCAAATTCAGTTCAGCCTGGTGCTTTTTACCAGGCACTGTATGCAGCATCATTGATTCACAGGTTAATACTAAGCAGCTAGTGACGCAAGAATTCTATAACCTTCACATTTGAGCAACTCTGATAATCAGCCACTGAGCTTAAATACATAAGCAAAGAACTGTTTCAGTTAAGCCACAGTACCTGCTTGTGTGATTGTCTTCCAAATGAAAAGCAATTTGAAATAGTTCAAATTCCCACTATATTTGGTGATCTAGCTGGCTATACCACTACACCGAATATTACCTCTTCTGACATAATCTAAGCAGTGACAGTCAAAACTCTGTCAAGATCTCTCAGTGATTTTGTTATGTAAGAAGTAATGGTATTTGAGGGTTACGATCTGGTACATATGTACACTTTCAAAGTAACACTTGCTATAGCTGTCCGTGTCACACTAGGAAGTAAATAATGGCATACCTTGCCTGCTGTCTGCAGATAATACTTTTGCTGTTCCAAAGTCTGTTATTTGAATGTGCATATCTTCATTTAGCAAGATGTTCTCTGGCTTAAGGTCCCTGGAAAAGGCAAATTCTTATATTTAAAGAGCACACAAATTAAAGTTGCGAAACTGCCTACTGACTTATGTACATAATGCTACCATGAACGATGCAGGTATTCTATAAACACTGTTGTATCAACTTTCCCCGAACTTGGAGCTGTCAACATGCAAACTGCTGACAGACTGTGAAAAGCCCATTCATTAAGGTGGGTTTTGGTTTTGGGGTTTTTTTTGAGAAAGACTTGAAGCTCTTTCATAATACAAGATTTCCAATATAAGCTTAGTAATACTGGCAATCCTGCTATAACAATATTATTAGCATTCTCCAGCCAGAATCAAAGTGAAACTGGGAATTCTGGAACCTTTTTTAACCCTGGGGAAAAAAAAAACAGCCTATGCTTTTGGTGTTCTCCACATCCAGGCCCCTTAGCTTTTATTCCAAATTATTTCACAGAAAAGTATTAGGAAAATACTTTGTCCTTTTAAATGTAATTGGAAGAAGTAATACTACTATCAGAATTATAATTAGCCATCTTTTTGCCAGTTAGCATCTGCTGTTCCCTTAACAACTGCTTCGGAACCTACAGATGCAAAAGAATTCTTACCTAAAAAGAAGTTCTGCAGCTCAAATTTCTCACATTTACAGCTTTAAGTTGTTTAACAAACATGAATTACAAAGCGCACTTATCCAGACAATGTAATTACATCAAGAACTGCAAAGGTCCTGATAAAAACGTTGCTAAATTTTACCATTTGCCCAGTTACTGCTTCAGCTTTGTGGAAATTGCTCACTGACATATATCCATTTTACTTTTCTTGATGACACGCTGCACACTGACTCACACCAGCAGAATTCTAGTTACTTCTGGTACATAGCACCCCAGAAAGAAGAAATGTGCTTAAACAAAAAGTCATCTTCTGCTTTACACCAACTGATCAATCTTGAAGAAGACAAACTCTGGTAATGTTAATTCTTACTTTTTCCCCACTAGAATAGTTGGTCAAGTAACAGAGATTCTTTCTCCTCCAAAAGTTGTCTTTGTTTAGCTCTCAGTATTACCAACAGTACTAATGTTAATGAAATGCTATTATTCTCTCATTAACTTTTCACAAAATCTGTATTTGCTTTAGACTTCACAAAGAACACTTCCAGAAAAAACACCTTGTGCATCATCAAATGCACACTGGTTTCAGCTTTGTAATTACCTGTGAATTATTCCTTTTCCATGCAAATACTCCAGAGCTGATACAATTTCAGCAGTATAGAACCTGGTGCAGGTCTCGTCAAATGAGCCAATTTTGCGTATATACTTTAGCAGCTCTCCATTTTTGGCATAACTAAGCCCAAAATCTGGATGTAAGTTAGTTAAGGTCTATCAATAAACCACCCAAAATAAAAGCCCTCACGCCTCATTTCAGAGACAAGAACAATACTAAACGTACACAAATAATGGGAAAAGAATTAAGTCAGTTCATTTGAAACTTTAAATAGCACCAACCCAAAACAATTTCTTGAATAGATTAACAACCTGGGACTCATGTTCCATGTTCTTATCATGGCAAAGACTACTGTGTAAATGGTAAATTCTGTAGTTTTCCAGACAGTGACCTAATAATTCATTTAAACTGTGTATATAATTGCCCTTAAAGAGAGCTATTTACAGTCATAACAAACATTCAACCCAAGTTTAAAACTGCCCCATCATCTGTAAAGTTTCAGAGCTTTTAAAGTTTACATTACAAAAGACAGTGCAGGTTCTGTTAGTGCATGGATATGTGTATGCACAGATACAGGGCCTATTAAAACTGCTAGCAGCCTCTGTGAAAAACACACTTACTGACTCCAGCAACAGACTCGTATAAAACAATAAAAAGCACAGACAGCTCCCCTGGCCTGCAAGTTGTTGACTCCGCTCTTTGAGGGGGCACACTCCAGCCATTTGCTTAATTTCTATTAAAAGTATGACTGCAAAAATGGTATCGTAAACATGAGGACAATTTAAATACCTGGAGCTATTTGCATAATTCCTGTCAGACAAATGTTTCAAAGAAACCCAAAGTGAGGATTGTCTCTTTTAAGAAAGCATCACAGCAAGTTTGAAAATCCAAAGGATACACAGCTTTTCATCATCCTGAAAGGTGAAATAGAGTTTCACAAAAAAAGGGTGATCCAGGCGGGACATTACATCTCTCTCCCGTGTCACATATGGCACCTTGTTCTCTTTTATGATATGACGTTTCTCTAGAATTTTAACTTAATGAAAAGAAGACAGAGTGCAGTCAGAAGCTGCAGCCCCACAGAGCCACCAGAGTCATCCACGTGGCTTGGCTGGTTGATTCTTTTTGTTAGATAAAATGATCATAAACCCACTAATTCTGTCCTTTGAACAGATGTCTTTTAACAGCACTACTTTGATACTGTATTTGCAAACAGTTTATGTTGAAGGAGTCAATACTTACTGGCATATTCCCTAGAACTTGACAATTCTCGAGCCAAGACAACCTGTTGCCAGAGGAAAGAAAATTATTGTAGTCATTCATTAAAGACGTACACTAACGTGGATTTTGATCTGTCAGTAGGTATTTAGGACATTGATTGTCCAAAATAAGCTATCACAACTGCAAGCAGCAAAATATCTAAGCATATTTCATATTGTGCTGGCTTCAGCAAGACATCTGCAGACATTCAGTTTGGCACAACAACTTTTTGTTTTGCTAGAAGACTTACACATCTGGCTGGGTAAACACCGATTTACTCTTCTTTTCCCCCCCAGGAGAATTGGGAAGACTGTAACATAAGCCACAGTAAATTGCCAAAGCTTCTTATAGGGGGAAAAAAAGCAACAACTGCGCTGAGGAATATTTATAAAAACTTAACTGTCGCAGTACCTTTCCTTAACATAAATGGCAAATATTGAAAGACTGAATTTTACCTGAAAGTTCAAAAGTAGGAAATGAGACAGAGCTTTCAACTATTTACAGCCTTCTAGGAAAACGTTTTAAAGCAAGGGAAGGAAGATTTCCAATTAGCAGAAGCAAGGGATAAAGTTTCAGGGAAGCAGATCACTTTTAAAGAGAAAAGCTTTTTGAGGAACACGTATTAAAGCTCATCTTCAAAAAAGATATTTGGCACTTCTTATAAAAAAGTAAAGTTACCGTTGAAAAAGATCCTTCACCCAGAATTTTCCCAAATTTGAAGTCATCAGGTCGTTTCTTTCGAGGCTGTGGAGGCTGCTGTCCTGTATGTTGCTGCAAGGAATTTGAACTGGATCTCGATTCAGCTGCAGTGCCCTCCATGTTAGATCCCTGTCTGCTGCCACAGGTGGAAATGACAGATGGAGTGCTGGAATCTGCTTGGTTCCTCACCATTGATGGGGATGAACAGGAGCATAACACCACGCTAGACTGGATTGGAACAGCATCATACTGAAAAGACAAATTAAACTGTTGTTCCTATACCTTCAAATAATTACCACACGGAGTTGCGCTATTTCCACACGAGCATCATGTGAAGTCCTATTTGGAAGGGTTATCATTAAAATGTATTTAGGAGGGAATGTTAGTATTTATTTCGGGAATGGCAGCTCTTAATTTGTTACACAACTCTGTTCAGTTCATGCTGTGCACATACGTACATACAGCCATAAGCCAAACACCTGAATGCTTTTTTCCCCAAGCTCAAAAAATGCTCCCTACCACCAAAGGATCGAGTTCCACTGCATATTCTCCCACAGATAACACGATCTTTAAACTTTATTTCCTGCTTACAGACAGGCAGAGCTATACGTACAATCTTAGTAAGCAGTAGTTTTTCTGAAAGCAAAAAAAATGCCTCCTTAAGCAAGGAACACCTGTATTCACAAGTAACATCAGTTTAAGAGATCCCAGCTACAGGGAACAGTAAATAAATGAGTAAAGCATGAGAACTTTAATGGAGACAGAGGATACTTTAATCCATTTTTACTTGGAATCTCACTTTCTCCAATAGTATTTCTCTAATACAAACTGGGGAAAGACAGGAAGAAAAGAGAGAACAACATACAAGAGGCAGATCAGCTGCACTGTTAAATAACCAGCAACATCTAATACTTTTTTTTGAAGAATGCTCTGGTCCATGACCTTTTAAAACAAGGGAGATTACACTATATGAATTACACGTAGGGTCACATAAAGACATCCCAAGTCCAAACCAAAGAACCAGATGTAGCCCAGAAAACAGCAAGTACAAAAGAAAGTTAAGATTAAGAACAAGGACAGAGGCAGATGTAACAGATTTGAGGTAACAGTTACATAAGAAATGACAGAACTGTGCAACTATGTTGTATGTCGTATGCAACACTGTATGTTGCACCTGAACATTTACAGAGAAGCTGACTCCGGCGCTTCTCTTTCCGCGCTCCCCATTCTTGTTTTAGTAGCATATGTCCTGTATTTATCTTCTCAGTTTTACTTTCAAAGACCCCAAGAAACACACATGCAGAGACTATATGTGTTTCTACATCTGTCTTCATATATGCCAGAGTACAGGCTAGCTCATCCAGTCTAACCTTATACAGCCACTCTCCAGCAAAACACAGGCTGAAGAGTCTGACCCTGACAGATCCAGACTTTTTTAGCGAGACACGAAGTCAATCGCTGACGAGTTTTAAAATGTTCCAAACTGTGTCTGCATCTCCCAGACGCCTGAGGATGCTCCTTCCTGCAGCTACCAATACAGCTCAGCCGGCCTGCCAGCAAAAGCACAGGTCCTCGCACAGTCACAACATACCTATTGTGTGTCATGGATCACTGCTGGCCGCCTCAATAACCACTGATGTAATCTTTATATGCCTGCTTTTTAAAACCAGCCTCTAACATCATCTACTTCCCCAGGTACTTAAAGGTACTGTTTCTCATTTGCGTCCATACAGAAAGTGTTTCATTCTTAGTGCAACTTACTGTGAGTTTGAAAACCTTGTAAGAAAGAGAATAACAGATCTGCTGAAGTAGAATTATAGGATCAACAGACATATAAAGACCTTCATTAACTTATTTTCACTAAATCACTAGAAAGAGGCCTCCTTTTCATTTACATGCCATGTGAAGCAAGCCCTTATATTGTTCTTTTCCTCTCTTGCCTGCAAACAGTAGAAATAAACCCTAAGAGAATGTGAATCAATGTGAGACACCCACTAGATATCACTACATTTTTCCTTTTATACTTTTCTGGCCCCTCTGGATGAAAGGCCAGTCACAGGCAAAGCTCCAGCTACCTAAAAGGAGCTACGGCTTTGGAATATTTTTTGCAATTCAGCACTTTGACATTAGCACTACCACTACAACTGTTCATGTATCTAAGCACATAGTAAGCATCAAACAAATATCACACTGCTCTGAAGCAAGTACAGCCACAACAACTGCATCTCCACTAGCTTTTTCCCACTGCACAATCTGCAATGCTGTTTTGCTGATGTAGCTCTATCAACAGCAACAGCAGCAAAAAATACTTGTAGAGACTGGGACTTCTGAAGCTCCCAGCATCTTCTATCCTAACTGATGTGATACTGAACTCCGAAGACAACCAAGCATCTTTGCTGCTACTGAAACTAGCAAGATCACATTTCTGTTACAAAGTCGGCATGACTAGGGTCCTAGCCTATTGCTCCTCTGTAGCGTTGTGTCTAACTGCCATTACTGACTCTAACTGCATTAAGACATAGGGGAGACATGGTGAGAAAAGCTCCTCCATCCACTCACCTACAAGGCAAATATTTTTTGGAAGCAGATCTTGCTAACTGCAAGTATTATTTACACAAAGCAACGTGAGTGCTACAACTCAACCCGTACATTTGTTTTGATTATAAACAATGCTGATGAGATCCTATAAGCTAGAACATTAGCATAAGCTTCCCACCAATGCTTTTAATCAAAAACTGGATTACAGGTCCACTCAATGAAACACTGCAAACAGATGTCTATAAAGCATTTGACTTGGCATTACAGGATGTCTGAAATATGGAATACTGTTGAGGAAAGTGAATATAGGACATATTCTGAGTAACACTCGTTACGCTCTTAAACAACTTGAACAGTCATCCCCAAACAAGGATCTCTTCAGTTCACACCTGGATTGACTCTCAAATCAAAAAGGTTGAAAGAACAACAACTCCATAAATTTAAAGACTGAGGGGAAAAAAACCAAAAAACCAACCCAAACCCAGCCCCCCATATCATTTGTCAAAAAATTCATCTCTTACCTAAAGCAATTTACAGACAAACAGTGAGGCCTTACTTTTGTTTCTACCAAAACATCACTACAAATTAAAATATGGTTCAAGAACTTAGGCACAATGGTGGGAAACAAGCGGACGAGGACTTAAGTTGGTCCATACCTGGATATACAGAACTAGAAAGCATCACCTAGGAGAAGCAAGGCCACACTGCCACTAGTACTGCGCAAAGATCAAGTAGAAAACCAAACAAGCCAGTTTCAGGAGAAAAATCAAGACACTGAACTCCTGGAAAAAACCATCTAATCCTCTGGCTAGAGTTAGCTTCTGAAATCTGTATTTATTAAATAATCCAACTGGTTTGGCCCTGTGGATTAAGAAATACAGAGCTCTAAAAATTAGGATCACCTGCAATTCAAGTCCTATTGCATGTACGGATCACAGAGTGGTGAATGCCATAATCGTTAAGACTGAATTACACTAAGAAGTTCACAGACTATCAGGAAGATACAAACAGCGAAGTCTACTTAAGGAAGTATAAGATTCAGAAAGCAACACAGCAGCACTCTAGGCTATCTATGACTTAACCTTTTCGCTTGCAAATAGAATTTGAGAGGCTTTCAAAACAGGTACTACATAATACCATATGATACCCTCTTCACTGTCACAATAGCAAACCACAGTTTCTATGTCTCTGCCCCACACAGCCATCTGATACAGAAATGGGAAGACGTCTCAAAAATCTATGCATGCAAGATTCAATGTCCAACTTAATACATTTGCCTTCAAGTAAAAATATGGAATCCATCTATTTATCTGTGCAATTAAGGAATAAAGACCTTTATTTCATACAGAAAGTAGGTAACTGTTTTCACTGCAAAGGTATTTCATAGTTTTAGAGATAAAGCTACTACTCATCAATACTGAGATTCTGCTGAAGACAGTTTAAGTTAGAAAGGCTTGGCCTGAGAGGTTTTGTAAAGTATTTTAATACTGTCACACAAGCCCCGAATTCTGAAACTAAATTTATTTTGTATGGCTTAAAATTTAAATATCGACAACCTGGGGTCCCCTAAGGATTTATCTGCAAAAAGCAAAGGATAAAAATGAACAGCTAGGCAGTTATATTTATATTCTTCTCATGACACAATGGTGTTTCAGAGAGGTGACAAAAATGCAGCAACTGCATCTGGCACACACATTGCATCTGAAAAAACCATAAGAAGGGGCAATTAACAGATACTGTGTTTGTCTTTCTCATGGCCCCCTCCACCCTCATATGCCACAATGAAAACATTGACCTTCTCCAGGTTCTCCAGTATGTGTTCCTGACAGGCTCTGCTTCAAAGCCTAGAGTGCAACAAATCCTGGAAGGTCCAGCACATTTCAAAAGAAGAAAGCAACTCATCAGGTCAGATACTAAGATGAGCCTGAATACATGTTCTCAAACTATTCCTCACAGTGCCTAAAAAGAGAATGCAGGCAAAACCAAGGTAGCTCAGCTACAAGAAATGTTAAGATATGAAGAAACACTGATTCAGAATAACAACATCCAACCAAAAACCTCATCTTCCATTGCAGAGAGCACAGGAAACATAGGTGGCACTTCCACTTATATATCAATCCCATCCAGGAGAACTTTGCAGGAAGCGTCATGATTATGATGTGATCCCTACCAATATTCAGATTTTCATAAACTCTGCTACATCAGAGTGACTGCCATGAATGAAGACAATCCAGAATACCAATAGATGGTGCGCTTTCAGAAACTGCAGTAAACATCAGTTCTCATACTTTATATGTTTTTGCCTATTTATGCTCTGGACTTCTGTCTAAAAATGGACTTTCTGACTTTCTAAGTGACCAACTGCATCCTCTTTCTACTAACCAATTGCACATGTGCGTGTGTATAGAGAGAAACAACATACTGAATAATTCACAAAACTCCACTTGGAAATGGAAATGTCAGTTTTCATTTATATACACTTAGAAGTTTGACAGATAATTTAAAGTATTAATACACCTGTTTGTCAACATTATTATTACCTTTAAGAAATTAAAACATCTGCCTAAAGAGAAAATCCACTCACATGGATTCACATGGAATAAACAGTGTCACTGGATGCTGTCGCCACCTAATATTACAACATAAAATCATGCATGCAATGGACAGGACAAAACGTGGATTAAAGCAAGTGTCAAGAGTACTTCTGAATGCACTACACAAGTAGTAAGCTGTTCACACACCTGAAAGTTAACTTTGACAAGCAAATACATACAGCCATATAAAAAAAGCAACCAAAACCCAAGCCCATAAGACCATGCCTCAAGGGAAATATTTAAAACCATGTACTCTGCATGCCCTTTCAGCTTGATGAAGATCACTTATCTTCCCCAGTCAAGGAGTACCACTAGACTGGAACAGGAGGAAAAACAGACCTAGAAGTATGCTTTCAGATTCTGAAATCTGAGGAAAAGGATGTGAAGGGATTTAAAGAACCACACTCAACATTCATTTGTTGAAAAGAAGTAATATATTAAATACAGAGAGTAACCAAATACTAAGCTGGCAAATGCCTCGTTTTCTCTGGGATGGAAACATTAAGTCATACTTCAATGACATATCTCTGTGCAGCAAAGAGTGCAAAAGGTAGCTTTAAAAAAAACCCCTAGTAAAACAGAATCTGAGCAAAAGGGGTGGTCTCAAGGCATTTTAAAAAATCTGGGTTTAGGTACAACACAAAGCAGTGAACAAGCTGATTAATCTTCAATATATCACAAGTAAAATTTATATTGAAATGATGGAACTTGTTCAACTTTTGAGGCAGGTAATTCAAATGTCTAACAGAAAAATCCTAACTAACAAAACCAAAAGGCATCTCTCTAAGAACAAACACTCCTCTCCATAGAATCAAGTGAGGCATTTCTCAAAAACTTGTACTAGGTTACAAAGATGCTGAAGATATTTTCCTGGGACAACAGGATGTTCTTTTCTACAGAGAAGTCCTTTGAAGATCATAGTAAGCCATTTTCTTCAAACTACTGTAAACAAACCTACTCTCCAAGTATCAGCTATTTGTAGATGTTTTAAAGAGATAAATCATGAACATAAACCATTAATTTCTGTTTCTGTTGTGCAGAGCTGCACCAGCACTCTTTCAACCTCATCATCAAGTGGTAGGCAAAGATTACTGTACAGAACTTAAGATCTAGCTCATAACCCAGCAAATTGCCCATTAATTCCACGTCTTGAAGAAACTGACCATTACAGTCAGCAAAAGAGCCTGAAGCCAAACAATTTGTCAAAATCTATACTTTGATCCAGGTTCATAAATGCTTAATGATTACTATGTTTAAAAGAGCAGACTGACATCCAGTATTTCAATTACAAAAGCTGTTTTAACACAGCTTTGTTTTGCAGAAGAATCTGAAGTCACACATTTATCTGGAGTGGAATTTTTTTTATCTCAGAAGTTGCCACATGAAAAAAATCTGTTGCTTAATAAACCATTTTATGAATCAAGCGTGCAAATTTCAACAGCGCTCTGCTGTATAAAAGGAGGATTTTTGTTCTTTAAACAGACCGCCATGCAGCTGATTAAAGAAGCCTAGGCTCTGACCCACCAGAACAACTATGCTTGCCTTCAGGCACAGCATCATTTGAAACCTCTCAAATGCTGGAAGGTTTTGCATTCACTGTGAGGCAAACAAAAAAACCCAACCACTTCCCTTTAATTATTTTGATAGAAATGACCATCACTTCAAAGAATAGACAACTTCTTTAAAAATAATGTCCTGGTAATATGTTTCAACATTTAAGGTTGTGTTAGTGGAAGGGAAAAGCTTGGAGCAGATAGTTCTTCAAAGAGAGTATTGTATCTGAACAGGCTGGGACCTTTGCAATAGTAGGAAACAGAAGCACAGAAATATTTCAAGTTGATGTAGCCTGCTTGATATATTAACAGCCCTAATACGATTTAAAGGAAAAAAACCCCACAGTAATATGAAGGTAATATTGAAAATACTTGTAATAAATCATCGTAAGATACAGTTACTATTTCAGAGGAAATATACGTAAAGCCCTGGCCAAGCCTGACATATTGCCATGCTCCAATAACCTATACAAACCTTTTCTTTGTATTATTGTAAAGCACTAGTAGGCTGTTAAAACAGACTCTAGTACCTAGTTGGCAGTTGTTTGCCTCATATTTGAAATCAATTTTGGAACATACTAGTCCTATCTTCAAAATATAATCAAAAATACTAACTTTGAAGAAGAATCAAAATTAATTGATTTTTCTTCTTAAGCTTTCTGGACATACATCCTCACAAAATTCATGGTATACAAAGAAGTGTTTTAAAGTTTGGGAACAGACATTACATTGTTCATGCGATCCCAAAACACCAGAAACAAAGCTCGGCTCTGACACTACCTCCTTCACAACTGAACTGACCACCTTACTTTCTGCAGTAAATCAGTAACACAGTTTATCTGTGAGCAGTGGGGGAACAGATGTGAGTTGGTTGTATTTTTTCTGATACAACAGGCTCAAGGATTTGGAAGCACGGAGAACATCTCTGTGCTGTTAACCTATCTGGACTCTTCACTTAGGGAATACAGGTATTTTATCCACAAGGCTGATTTTGTACCTACGGAAATAAATTTCCCACGTACAGAGCAGCGCTGATCCAAAATTTCAGTTAATACAAATACCTTTTACTAAATTAACAACCTCACACATATGGTGGTATTTCCTGTCACTCATTTCCAGGATTCTAATTCCAAATTCAGGCAGGAGTTAAAGCTAATTAAAGGTTTCCTAAGAACCTGCATATCAGCCAGTGTCCTCTAACCTCCTCTACTGCTAAGCAAAGCACTCAAGTTCTAAGCATCTTCAGAGGCAGAGACTATGCAAGGCCTCCTTCCATCAGCCCCCCACCCCCACAAACACCCCCTGAGCCTCAAAACAGATCAGAAACAGGAAACCACAAAAATCTCTAAGAACCTAAAGTCAGCCTGTAGCCAAATAGCTGTATGTGTAAACAACCCATTGAGAATTCATTTCACAAAACAGATCTAGGCCAGCTCACCAGAAAATAAAAGCCATCTGCAATCACAGTATAATAGATGACATTCTACACCATCAAGTTATCTCACGAAGCACACCAATATTAAGAAGTGTTGCACAGAATGGATGGGGGCTCATGTTGACAAACACAAAAGGACTTCCTATACTAAGCCTTTTGTTGGCAATTCTAGGAAGCAGAGAACTGCTTTGGATGAACAGCAAAGCAGCCACACAGAGGTGGTAGTAGACGGGGTATACAAAGGTGGGACAGCACAGGCAAGAACTGTACACTGAATTCCTGTGGGATTACTAAAGAACTGAACATAAATTTTAATACTTTCTTGTCAGGAAAATGTGCTAAGCAAGTTAATCCTTGCAATTGTTCACTATAAAGAACTATAGAGTATTTGCCAGGTGACATATTTACAGCTTATCTTTTAAGCCAGAAAGCTAGTCTCAACTTCAATCTGTAGTCACAAAACAAGTCAGCTGTTTTCTACAGCACAGTTGAGTAGAATCCATCAGGTGTGAAAAATGAGTTTCTAGAGCAAAGAGTGAACTTTGTGCGCAGTGTTCAGCCCTTTCAGACACTTCAGTTAGATCTTAGTAACTTTCTACAAGCTTACCTGCAAATAAGATGTCAGAACGGGAAGTGGGGAGAGAGAAAAATCAGCTCCTTCCCCTTTTGCTTCTGTATTATATATACATAATCTAACTTGGCCACCTGCAAAAAAAGTTTTCCCACTTGAAATACCAGAAACAGTAATTCCTTGGTTTCGTACCAATTCTTCAGGAAGCTCCACTAGGAGGAACTCAGAGAAGGATTTTCTCTCTCAAATACACTGTTTGCTGAAGTAAGTTTTCATCTTTCTGCACTAAAAAGTAATTTCTCATTTGCATATTTCCTGATGCAATAAACGTTCTAGCTCCACAGCAATCTACACAGCTTTTCCAGCAAACCAAAACCCAAACAAGTTCACTGTTAAAAACCAGGAAATACTAAAATATTTCACATCCTCAGAGATCAAACCTATTTTTACTACTTTGCCAGTGTATTACTTTTCTCATTCTAGCCAAGTGATTATGTCCTTGGTTTCATGCTTTCTGCACAAGAATTCCTGCAAGTACTTCAGTAGTCAGCATCCCTTTTCTAAGTGTTTCCGGCAATGCTGGCTTCCAACTGATCTACTTTAGGGAAGTGAAATGAGCCCAGGTCTGCAGGGTGTCCCACAATGTCCAGCTACAGCAATTTACTTGCACAGTTTCAAGAGCTACATGAAACAGACATTACTTCTAGCACCGGAAGTAACAGATCAATAACCCAAAGAATAACTTGCCTTAAAAAAACCCAACCTACCCCCACTGTAGATTCACTGTTTAGTTGAACATCACTGTTATATCCAGATTATTCTCTGGATTATCTCCTTTCCACTAGCTACCAGCACTTCCTATGTTAGAAACATGAATGCATATAAAATTGCTCCTCTTAAGCCAAAACCATTCCTTCACTTTTGAGCACCTTCTCAGCACCTGGATTTTTTTTATTTTTACTAGTATTTTTTTACTATTACTATATACTATTTTTTCCTATTTCTGCAGCCTGCTTTGGTTAGAGATTCACAGAAATCTTATCCCATGAGTGGTAAGACTAGTCACAGCCTTATGCCAAAAACCCAAGAGAAGAGAGTATTAAGTAGACAGATATGTCGGGAACACCTCTCAAGCCTGTCTGAAAGTTTTATACCTACAAATAATGACAAACAGAACCCTTACCATAGCCCAGTCTAATTCCTAGCATAAATGCAGAACACGGTTCTTTGAAAAGTGCAGTTCATACAAGTTCCAGAGGAAAAAAAGAAGCTAGCAGTTTTGTTCAGACATACCCACAACTATACTGCACTTTTTATCAAGACAGAAACACCGGTAAAATCTAATAATCACAAGAGCAGCTAAACCTTCTAGCGAAGATGCTGCGGAAAATGCCCATCCACACGAGACCCAACATGCTTATAACAGCATGTTAACAGCAAATAACTGAGACCACACTGACACCTGCAAACAAAGCAGCGCTAAAGTTGTTCCCTTTTTAAAAGTACAATTTTTCCCTTTGGACCACGTCTTCAGAAAATGGCAGAATGTTTCAGGAGCTGTCCCCACATATACAAATACCAAAAAAATTAACAGTTTTGGCAGAGGAATGCAGGAATATTCCTGTCAAAGCTGTGCTCTATATTCTCCCCTCACCCTTCAGTGTTTTGCATTTATAGTAGAATGAACTCACTGATGTCATTAATAATCCCAACACACAGGCATTAACAGTAACTTGCTCAGAACATCAGAAATACTGGCTTTCCCATATTTGATATCATCTGAACCACAAAAAGTTTGGCTGCATCAGTTCACCTCTATGTGCTACTGCCAGTCAGTACATTCACCTGACCACAGAAATATTAAACAAGACTGAAGAGAGGGAATTCAAAATAAGTTACGTTAATAAAACATTTTAGCTTAAACAATACCGACTGTCGCCTTTGTTCTTTCTCTCTCTGTACATTTCTCTTACAGACAGGGACCTAAGGTATATATATATAGAAAAGCAACAGAACTCCAAATATTTTGCAGAGGCAACAATCGAGGACAGAAGCACAAAGGGAAGCATACTCCTTGTTTAAAAGAGTCCCAAGTAAAGACAACTCATCTCTGATGCCAAGAAGCAGCCATGTGGAGCTCTAACGAGTGGCAGGACAAGAAAACTAATTCCTTTAACAATCAAACATTGCTTTATTTCATAATCCTCAATGCAGTATTCTGTGTTCTCCCCAGCAGGGCTATTCCACAAAATCATTCTCATCTTCAGTTAACAAACATGATTCTGTGTAACACCCTGACAAAACAAGCACTGAGCATGAAGAGGAGCACACACTGGAGCAGGGCATCAACACAGCTACGCCAGTCTCCACGGAAAAGGACCTCCTCAGCCAATTCCAACCGACTGGAAAGTTTTAAGCGCTGCACAGGGGAGCTTGGCGGCTTGCAAGTGACAGCAAGAATACGAGACCTAAAAGCACAGCAGCGTGCACACAGGGATCAGAAACAGATCTGCGAGTTAGTTACACTGGTATCTATGACAGCTGGCAGTTATTTTTGTAAAAAACCCCACATTCTTTTCATAAGGACATTTCGACACTAACTAAGCTGTATAATCTACAACGTAAACTACGATTTACTATTACTGTTTACTAAAAGAAGATTTACTATTACCAATTCGGTGTATCGGCTACAGCTCCGTTCTACATTAGTCGGTGCTCATAAAGCGTCAGTTTTAGCCTGTCACACTCGCGTAAACAACCGCGCTCGAAACGGTCCTGTTGCGACCCTCACGGTCTTCCTTACGCGTTTGCTTCCACTACGAAGGAACTCGAGTAACGGGCTGCTCCCCCTGGAAACAACGCCGGCTCTCCGGTGGGACACGGCCCGGCAAAGCCACGCCAACGCCCGGCACCCGGAACCGAGTACGAAGCTCCGTCAGAGGCCGCGGGGCGCCTGCTGCAGCCTCGGCCCCAGCCCCGCTTCCTCTCGCGGACGGGCCGGGCGCGCTGCTCCCAAGCCGGGGCCCGGCCGGCGCCTTGGGCGGAACCGGGGCCCTCCCGCGAGGCCCGCGGCGACCCAGGACGCGGGGGAGGGGCGGGTAGAAAGAGGACCGGGAGCAGCAGCGCCGAGCCCGGCCCCACGGCGGGCAGCGCTCGCCCGGCCGCCCCGCTTCTCCGAGCGGTCTGCGAAACCCCGCCGTGCCCCCGCCGTCCAGCAGCGTGTATGGAACGGGCGGCCAGAGCCGAGCGGGCCGACCCCCGCGTCCACGGCCTACTTCTCCACCCGGCGCCCCGCGGCCGGCAGCAGCCGCCGCCGCCGCGCCGACCCCGCGCTCGCACTCACCAGGGGGCTGCTGGTGCTGGCCATGGGCCCGCCGGCCCGCGCGGCCGCGCTGCCCTCGCGCCTCAGGACCCCGGCGCACGGCCGCCAAGCGCGAGCCAATGGGGCGCCCGCATCCCCCGCCCGTGACGTCACCCACAACAATGCCCCGCTCCCCCCCCCCCCCGCCGCCCCGGGGAGGGCTTCCCCGCGCCCCGGCCGCCCATTGGCGGCACCGCCCGCAACTCACGCGCGCGCCCGGACGGGACGGTCCCCGCCGGCCTCAGCGCGCCCTGCCCCGCCGAGCATGCGCGGTCGCGGCGGTGACGCTGCGGCCCCGGCGCCCTCGGGCGCGGCGCGGGTGAGGGCGGAAGCGGCCGCGCGGCCTCCCCAAGCCACCGCCGCGCGCTCACATCCGGGTTCGCGCCACGAAGCGAGGGCGCGCTGGGTGTGACGATATGGTGACGTCACGGAGCGCGGGGGGCGGCCGGGGCGGTGCCCGTGTGCGCTGTGGCGTCCTTGGAGCCGCGGGTGCGAGCGCGTCACCGGCGCCGTTCCCCGCGCGCATTCGCTCCGGAGCTGCCCGCTTGTGGCGGGAAACGCGCGTTCCGTGCGTGCCCTGAGCAAGAGCTCGCCCGTCCCGGCGCGGTGTCAGCCCCGGTCTGTCCTTGCGGGGCGCTGAGCCCTTGCCCCGGCGGTGCGTCCTGCCGGGGGTGCGCGGTCACGTGCGTGTCTTGGCAGGGGTCGGCCGCGCCGGTGCTGACCACCCCGCGGCCACGGCTGCGCCGGAGAGCGGGCCTGTGGGGCAGAGCGCCCTGCAGCAGCGCGGTTGGGTTTGCCGGGGGTTACTGAGCTGTAGGCGTTTGTTTGCTCAGGAGACCGGTGCAGGGAAGGACCGCCCAGGTCGCTGCCCTGCACCACAGTCCGTAACACAGATTCGCCGTCAGCTGGGCTGGGGCGGCCGCAGTGTCCTGGAGTTGGGCTGCTTTCCGTAGGGAGATTTCTGCTATAGCCAGCCTGAATCAGCTTCCCTGGACGAGTTTCTCATCTTCAGCAGACAAGTAGGGCTACTAATCAGAATCTCCTAACAGGTTGTGGGGGGAGGTGTTTTTAAGTATACCTCTGCTTGTGTTCAGACTGTATCCCAATTCTCTCTCATAGGCAATGTTTTCTTCCCCAGATTCTTTCCAACTGATTTGCATCTTCCTGATAGTATTATGCCTAGACTTGGATATAATGTTCAACTGCAGCCTCATTTGTTACAAGTAGAATGAAATAAGTACTTGCTACCATTTCCAAATTACCTGTCTCGTTATGAGCTATAATAGTATTTGTCTGCAGCAACATTTCACTATTAACTCATTATTTATATCGTGGTTCACTGCAGCTCTCACATCCTATTTCAATGTGTTGCTAAAATCCTTCCCAGAACAAATCTTGTGTGTGCATACTTTCTATTTCATCACCAAAATTACTGAATCAGACCAAGATTGCGTCATGATAAGCTCTTGGAGCACCAGGTGAAATGCCGTATCAGTTAGTGGGGAACTGTTAATGATTGGACTCTAATGCATTTTCAAACAGTGTAATCATTCATTCATAAATCCAGGTGGTATCATTTAGGCCAACTGGTGTCCTTACTGTTCCTTTAAAATTGTAAAAAAAAAATCTTACCAAAGTCAAATCATGTAGGATCTACTTCTTCACCATGAGCAGCAGCTAAACCCTCATGTCAGCACAGAAGTGGATGAATCACTTTTTAATCCTCTAGATTGTTAATAAATATATTTTTAAGTAACTTCTTCCAGAATCCTTTTAAAGGCAGAAGTTTGGCTGGTTGAATTCGTATTTTGGGCCCTATTTTGCATGTATTTAAAGATGACACTGTTTCAGAGTTCTCTAGATTTCTTTTTCTGCATGACTTCTCAGAAATAACTTTCAGCATTGCAGAGGCTGGTTTGGGATATAGGGAGTAACTCCTTTCCTAGAGGAAATACGCGTTGTCTTGGGTAAAACAGTATTGAGAGGTGAACTGCATGTCCCCTGCACTGCTGAGTGCAGTGGTGGGTTTTTAAGTATCTTTGCTATCCACCTGGTGACAGACATTTAATTACCAAGCTGAGAGAAGACAGTATTAATGTAATGGATTAGTGTGGAGCACGGAGACCATTCAGGAAAGGCTTGTGGGCTCTTGGTGCTGTGCTTCCTGGGCAGGAGGCACAGTGCCGGCACGAGCACCAAAGGGAATATGCATTTCTGAATGTAGAAGTGTCACAAAGAAGTCTTAGCTTAGCGAGCTGTCTACATTGATGCCCCAGTTCCTTTCTTTAGTGCCTTATTTAGACTTGCCTGTGGCTTGTAACTATTCCAGCATTTGGCAGCCGGTGTTGATAGTACAAAAGACAGCTTATTACTTGCCTTTACGCTGTAATGACTGTTACTTCTGCCCTCTGGCACTGCCTGTATCAGGCTACATGTGAATCAGCCTGGCTCAAAAATCCGTATTGTGTTGAGCCTGCAGTATCATATAAATAAACTACTTCCAGACAGAGGCAAATGTGGCATAATACTGGGCTGTTGTAAATGCATGCGGTATCAGAGCTGATGCTGTCACAGCAGATTCTGTGCTGCACTCCAGTATGCACTGAAAATAGGAAGTGTGTTGATTAAATCAATATGTTCACCAGCCCTGAAGTGGTAAGATTTGACACTGAGGTTTGGAATTTTGTCAATTAACTTGGCTCCATGAGCAGCAAAGAAGAAGCAATCCAAGTGCTGTAGTTTTGTGTTGCAACTTAATCCTTGGCTTGCATGTTGTTAAAACCAAACAACCCCTCTTTGTGTTCATTCCCTTTCCCAGCATTAAAAATAGCATCCCCTCCTCCTTTCCAGTTACAATCAGCAGTACTTAGATATGTATGTCGTCAAATGGTACGGTTCTTGCTTTAGAACTGATGGTTTAGATTTCTGCACTTGATTAGTGCTTCTGTCTTCAGAACTGCTGCGCCTTGAACAGGAACAGATCTGCAGATTAGATTAAATTACTGAAGATTAAACAGACTATTTTTAATTTCTGATGCTTTTACGGGCAAGATGAGTGAACATGTGGATGGCTGTGAAAGAGCATATACTCTGCTCAGGGGTTCTGAGAGACCCATGGGGCTATGCTTGTCTGGAAAGGCCTGTGGTGACAAAGACTTCTGCAGCACAGAATTTATGACTCAAAGAAGCACAGCAATAAAGAAAAGATTGAGTGAAAGGGCTGTGGAGCTGGAAATGGCAGAGTTCACACTGGGCAGTTGGTAAGGTGGTGCTGCTCTGAGTCTAACCAACATTCTCTGTACTTTGTTTATACAATGATCAAATTTAAGAGAAGTAAACTAAAAAGAGCAAACTTGTCTCTCTGATCTCTGGAATTACTTTCCTCCCATCTGCTTACTTAACAAGCAAGTGATTTGTGGGTTTGTTTGGACCTAGACTAATGGTAGTCTCGGGGAAAGAAGCTTGCTTTCACAGGCTTGGCTTCTTCACTTTGAAGCAGGAGTCTGCAGATCAGTGATCTTGTTTCAGCATGGCAGACACCACTACTTGAGCTTTGTTTTGATGCATTAAAAGCCACACTGTGAAGACAAGTCATCCTAAGTGAGAGGGCACAACGGGTTGAGTGCTGTGTCTTAATATTTGTGACTTGTTTGCTTCTCTTTCAAAATGAGTTTGTGTCAGTGCTGTGATACTTACAGCTGTTGACAAGCATGTAGTCTGAGCTTCTCACCCCTGTTGAAATGACTAAACAGCAGGATGTCTGACACATATAGCTGCTGTCACTCATTACTGGGAACACCAATACTTCCATAGCCATTGGGTGGGCACTAGCAGAACTGTATTGATGTTCACATGCTAGACGCATGGGACTGCTCACCATGCTGGTCCCCCTTGGCTTTATGAGCTGCAAAATACGTTTTCAATCAGGAACCTTCTTACCCCTCTTTCTGTTGGTGGTGGCAACAGCAGCACTGGCTTAGTGCTTTGGTCTGCAGACAAGACAGAAGAGTATGTCCCTCTCCTACGATGTTTTCAAACCAACTTTTACTAATACTTATGTAGCCAATGTTTTCTAAAGTTCTTCAAAAGCTCTTGGACACTAACTTCTGAAAAATCAAAGTTTGCATCGGTTCCTTTATCTCTGAATAATTGTACAGTGTTAGTTCTCAAACACCCCCCTCCCTACCCCAAAGCAAACTCACAACTAAATGAAAATCTTTAGCACAGATCATTTTCAGCTCCTTAGTGGCTTACAGACATTACTTAAATATCTTCCGAAATTGTTTCCCCTAGCAAAACTCAACAGGAAGAAAAGAAAGGGGAAGATACTGGCCACTTCGTTCTGATTGCAGACAAATCACATTGCATGCACTCAGTAGTCCCAGCAAATGAAAGACTTCAAAGGCTTGGCCACAGCCCATGTTACTAGATGGTAGTTCTCTGTCTTCTACTAGAAAGATGCATATCGCACTTAGAGGCAAAAATTCATCCTTAGAATAGCTCAGAGGTTCTGGGAGAAGCTGTAAAAAACCACAGCTTGAATCTAATACCAGCCTCAATCATGACCCAAAAAAAAGAACAAAAATACCAAACAACAAAACCCCAAACTAAAACAAAAACCCAAAGCAGAAAGGCAGGGAAATGGGCTTTTATTGGGCTTTTATATTGCACTGCTTTCCTAAAAAAAAACAACAAAAAAAGAAAAAAGTAGTTCTTCATTGGCTGACTAAAAATGAGGCTTTGATTGTCCCAAAGACCTAATTGTAAAGCCGAGGCATTTTGTTCTTTTTTCTCTACCTAAAATTAACATTCTGTATGGGACCTGTCCTCTTTGCAATGTTCCCATTTTGTATGTAGCTGTATAAAAGCAGAAGCAGCTCAAATTTGTTGAGAGCTCTCCTGGAGAACTGCTGATGCTGCAGTATCATTTCAGCTCTTTAACCATCAGCCAGTTCTTGTAGTCTTCCTGTCTGATGTACACAGGCAGCATCATCTTTGACTTTTCATTTCTCTCAAGTAATTTACTACTACATTAAGTCTCTCTATTTCCTTTTGCTTCTCTATCTCATTAAGTTTTGTGCTCTCCCTTCCATAGCCTGACCTGCTGCTTCCTACTCATTTCTGAATATAATTGTTCCCATTCTCCTTTTGCTGATATCTTGTGACCAGTACAGAATACCTTGATAACTGAGTAAGACTTTATGAAACGGGATCAGTTCCTGTGCAGACATGTTCATAAGCTTAGGCTGTAAAGATCTGAGAGATTTAAGATACAATTGATCTGACAGTTTCAGGAAGCATCCATCTGATTCTGAAGATTTGAAATTTGGGACACTACGTCAAGCCACACTAGGGGGTCTGAGAGTTTAGGATCACCAAAATCCTTTAGACTTCTGGTCTTGTTTTACAGCTATTCTTCTCCAGAGGATATTATAGCTACTGTTGATTACAGTAACATCATATTCTTCTGCCATTACATTGTGGTATAGTATAAAAAGCATCCTTGAAAATAGTTTGTACAAGATAAAAAGCACAAAGGACCAGAAAGGGGATATTTTTTCAAATATCAGAAAAGCCTTTTGCTTACCACGCCAGAAACAAATCAGTGCTGGCACCTCCTGTGGGTGTCACACAAGCTGGATGTGGACTCCTCTTTCTGTTGCTGCTTCTGTCCCAGAGGAAGACTTTCCACAGCAGTTCTCTGGCTTAGCACGTGTTTTTGGGAAGGGTGTCTCAATCTGCTTTGTTACTGATAACTGAAATCTTTCTTTTCATTGTCAGAACTAATCAGTGCTAACAATCCAGAGAATCAGGGGAAGCACTCCAGAAGAGGAAGGAATGAATGTGTGTGACTGTATGTATGGATGTGCCAGCTAGTGTGGTTACATCTGTAAATTTCTCAGTATGCTTGCTGAAACTCCTGAGCCCTGTAAGCCTAGGAGATGTAACTGAGACTTCAGGAACCTGCTTGGTGGGCAGTCAATCACATCCAGGGTTTTCTGTGTCTAGGACAGAAAGTAAACCTCCAGAGGTTCTCTGTTGAGCAGATAGGCAAAGAACTCCTCAGTTCTGAAGAAATAATAACAGCCCTGGAGAGGCAGGTGGCCTGGCCTGCTTTTTGATTGAATGAAGCTCGTTTGTTCTATTCTTGCTTTTCACCTTTCTCCAGTAGATCAGCTTAACCTTAACCTTGGAATAAATTGTTGTTAAAATCAAAGCACTATGTGAGGCTTATTTACCGCACAATAGAAAGTTAGAGCCATTCAGATTAATAAAGAACAAGGCCACTGTCTGATTAAATGGAGCAATTATGAATTCTGAAGAAATTGGGAGCCATTTGAAGTCATCAATATCATATTAAGAAGCAAATATTAAAAAGCAAAATTACCTTTTTTAGCAAAAATTGTTTATGTTTTTGTGAACAATTGTACTACTTTATAAAATAACAATGGAGTTTAAGTCGTGGTTCAGCACATTACAAGTATTGCTGCTTCTGAGAGGCACCCAATGCCAATAGCTCCTCCTGAGGAAAAATAGCAGGTCTGCTGCTGGTTCCTTAGCCAGAACATTGCTGGACTTCTGCTGCTGCCAGGTGGTTAGTTTATGGAAGAGTATGGTCATGTGTCCCTTGAGACAGCAGATGCTGCTGGAGACAGGCCTTGTGATACCTGTAGGAGTAGTATTTGCTAGCCAGAGGAGTTGTCATAGTCTTCTTTTGAAGTACAGAAATTGAGGATTTACCTAAAAATGATACATGTTTGTAATTGTCTGCACAGTCACTATTTAAGCCACTTGGGAAGACAGTGCTGGGACGTGAGACAGCACAAAGATCTTTGTAGTCAGTATTCCTCAGGGAAGGTCACTGTTATCATTCTGATGTTTGAGAAGACTACTGCCATTGGAGAGCTTCAGTAGTTCAGCAGGAATCAAACCTCCTGTGGTATGGTTGTCACATAGGGTACAATAGTCACTACTGCTGAAGGACACATTTGCTATCTCTAAAGATTCCTGAAGCATAAGGAGGTCACCCTTTCCATGCTGTGAGTGAGAGGGAGAATTCCTTCCCATGCTGGGGCTCTCAAGGTTGGCTTTAATTTTTTCAGAGATTTTCAGGCCAACTGTATCATCACCGCTGGCTTGTGCAAACAGTAGCCCCAGCCTCACTTCTGTCTCTTCTGCTCTTACATACCTGCTGGGGACGTACTGCTGGCTTGGAACTGAAGCAAATACTAAGTTTTCTTCTGCAGCAGCCAGATTTATGCTTTCCATAGGTTTCAAGGAAAAAATCTGGGAAATCTGTTCTTGGGTGTTTAGATCAGAAACATCATCTGCAGTCACTTTGTTTGAGTTGCTGGCCTCTTCTCTTCTGAGCTGGCTACAAACCTCATTAGGTCCAACCCAGTCCTAGTGAAAGGATCAGTAAGTTCAGCGCATTTTGCTTAGAGTTGGAACTTGCAAAATAACTGTTCTTTCTATATGGCTTTGGCACAATATTCCAGAGGTTTAGTGCAAATCTACTGGGCAAACAGAGTGATAGGGTAGAGAATCTAGCTGCTAATGTCACAAGAAGTTTTCAAGATTGCACCTCCAGAATGTACTGCAAGCTGCTCATATTGCTTTGGCTTTGCAAAGACAGTGTGCACTGGTCATGTTCAGCATGGATAGGAGTAACTGACTGGAAGGAGCTTATTTCTAAGGAGAGAGAAGCTGGATAGAAGCTTTGGTGGTGTTGCTAGTGTATGGAGGCAGGACACTGAGAAACTGTAAAGCTCCAGAAAGACTAGAACCATGTCAGTAACTGCTAGAATGATTAATCCCCAGGAAAAAAAAAGTGCTCTCCTCATAAATTGAGGGTCATAAGAAAGAAATTAAACTTATTTCTTACCTTAAAATTCCCATTGTGCAAATTATAGAGAGGCTGAAAGAAAGCAGCTGGTGTGGGAATGTTGAAGCAGGAGAGTCCTTTTGCCCTGAAGTGAGAAAACAACACTTCAAATTAAAAAAAGCAGAGCACGACAGCAGTTTGCCTGTGTTCTGTCTCGATGCTGTAGCACTGTTAGATGAAAGCTCCACATTTATATTAGAAAAATTGCACAACAAGTCCATTTCACAAGGTTTCTGACATCTCATGTGTTTGACTACTGAGCATGCATTTAATGTTTCTAGCCTGAAGCACAGTCATAAAAATTCTGAGGAATGCTATATGCTGCAAACTCAGTACTAGTCTATTACTCATTATATGACCAAGCTATTTATGCATTTGTTTAGCAACTTATTTGATCTCAGAGTCTCTGGAATTGTTTTGGAGCATTCTAGTTTCATTACACTTAGACAGAGAAATTCTGCCAGCCATCCTAGTCCCTTTATGAGACTCTATCCTGTAAAAATATTTTACTATACTGGCATCACGCATTCTGTTTCCGTAAGAGTGATGTGTACGTAGCAGAATAATCTATGTCAAGGCAGCAAAGGAGGAGGTAGGAGATTCACCTTTGCTCTTCCAGCATAAAAAAGTGCAGAGGATAATTGAGACAAGGTTCTACAGGCACTTTTTTCTCTGTATAACTTGGTCCCAAAACCCAAGGAGCACTGAATAGGAGTCAGTTCAGTTTGCTTACGTTGGTATTTTGCATACTGACTACTGCCAGGTATGTCACCAGTAGCTTAACATTTGAAAGCAGTTTAACCGCCCTTATGGATTGCTGTGTATTTGCACTTTTATCTACATGAAAACAAGTAATTTCCATGGGTTTAAATTTCTTTAACTCCAAGACAAAGAGACCCTCAACCTGGAGGTTTAGCTGAGTTTGGGTGCCACAAAGGCACTTTGTTCTTTTTAAGGATTGTGTAGTGGGTCATTAACAATCATCAGCCAAGGAACATGTCATATCCTAAGACTGTCAAAAGTAATTTTGAAAATGATTGAGTCTGTGCAGCACACACAGGAAGCAAGAAGAGTAGAAGGACACCTGATTTACTTTCTTCAGGCTGTACAGATCAAGGGGAACTTACTGAAAAACTATAACATACCTTGAAGAAAGCTTGCAGTTCCAAAATAAATACAGCAGCATGCCAAAACTCAGAGGAATGAGCAAGAACTGCATAGTTCTGGTATTTAGGATCTTTTCAGGCAGTTCTAGGAGAAGAATCAACACAAAAACATTGGATAAAAAGTCTGGGAGTCAAGATTGAACCCCAAATAACCAAGCAATGCAAATGAAGCAGGCTGCTAAAGGCAGCTAGTTCTGATTTGAAAAGCTTCATTTTACCAGGTGTCTTCCTTTTTTGAACATGAATTCATGAAAAGACATGAATTAAAGTAAAAGCAACATTCCTTGTACCTGCTCTTTGAAACACTGTTGTCTGGCTCCACTCGCTCCACTGGCTATGGTACGAATCCTCATTCTCAGAAACCTTGCATCGAACGCGTGCAGCGTAAGCAACGCCGCTGCGGAGCTCGGCAGCTTCAATTTCAACCTGGGGCAGTGAACTGGGGAGCGTCTTGTTCAGTGCAATCTGCAAAGCGGTGCAAAGAATTTCTGTAAATGAGGCTGGGCGTGGGATGGTCTTTTAAATACTCTTCCCTGCTTTTCCAAATCTTTTCTCATATGCAAGAAGGGGGCCTGTGTGATGATGGGTGACTTCTGAATGCAGGGCCCAGGAGGAGATTTACTGATCTTCAGTATTGATGGTTTACATAAAATCTTTCAGCAATGATGTGGGAAAACAGAAAGGCCAGCTTAGAACAGCCAGCTGCCACGAGGCCCAGAGAGCAAGGCAGTATCAGTGTGTGCTTCATGCAGTTACCTCCCAGGACTTGCTGTACTCCTTATACTGCAACTCATATTGAAGAATTTCGACGAGGTACCAAGGCACACTCCACCATATCTGACACTTGCTGGCAGTGGCGTTGCTCTGGATGTTCGAAGGGGGGTCAAGTTTTACTGCAAATAGAGAGATAGGTTTTTTCACACTATATGGGACATGAACACCACAGACAAAGATGCGTGATACTAGGCTGAATGAAGTCTTGGAAGATAAAGCTGGGTCTGACGAGTCATATTAAGACCAGCAGTAGACCAAATTAGCTTATGGGATAGGCCAGAACAACTACAGAATTGACATAAATTAACGATAACTCAAATAGCCCCTGGGGATAATCCTGTAAGCAAAGAGCCACTCTGGATGTCACATTCTGCTCATCCAACATACCACTAATACAGATAGGATCTGAGATCTCAAATACTAGAGCATTTCTCTGAGGTACCATTCCATGGGACATTGAATTAGATCTATGACTTTGATTCCTCATGGCTTCATTTCTTAGAAGAAACAGCTAAAGAAGCAATCCAATTGGGCACCGCCATGGCACAACAAAACATGATGCAAATAAGAAGTACAGTCAAAAGGTACTCCAGAGCCAACTCTCTCTGAAGTCCTGGAAAAGTCAGAATGGAGAGACACTGGGACAGCATCCTTAATGATGAAGTCCACATAGTACATACATTCTCCAGGGATGAGCAATCTGGCCTGATTCAATTATTTTCACTTTGTACCCCAAGCTTAAGGCAGAGCCTCAGCCCACAGCTGCTCTGCTTCATACTTAACTGTGCTCACGGGGATTGTACTCTGGAAAGACGATGTATGTGTGATTGCGTCCAAAGAAGTTGCCTTGGAGAGCGACTCTATAACCATCTGTTTCCAAGATCTGGCTGACTAAATGGATTGTGCAGTGGTACTGGTTCTGCATGCTTTCTCTGGCAGTAAGTCTGCAGCTGGCGTTGTAGCCCTTTGACCAGAGGCTAGAAGAATGAAAGAGCTGAAAGTTTCTTTTAAGTCGTATGATTAAGTGCTTTTCAGTTCATGAAAGATGGGTGACAGCTTAGCACAGCACCGCATTCTGGAAGAACACGAACCTCTTCAGCGCAGGCAGCAGAGAAAGCAATGCTAAAGCTGGCTGGATGGCAGAGCTGAAGAGGGTGGAGGGAACCAGGTTCATAACCTCACTGCTGAGGGCACCACACATCCCAGGAGCTGCATACACAGCCCAGTACCTGCCCCCTGCTCCTTCTTGGAAGTGAGGAGGCTGCTACATGTTGCTGCCAGGAAAGCAGCTGGTACAAGGGGGTAAAAATGGGTGGACAGTTGGTTATGAGCGCACAGCACAGAGCTAACAAGTTGTACATTAAAGCCTCTTTCACTATGAGCAAATCAGTGCTGGCAGCAGAACACCTCAGAGGTTGGTTTGTCGGTTGGTTTTTTCCTTTTTTCTTTTTTCAGTGCTGTTTTTGCTTGTTTTAAGGGTTTTTTAATATTCACAAGCTCCAGCGCAGCGTAACAGGATGAATGACAGAAAACATCACCTTAGGGAAATGGCTCCAAAGAACAGTCTCATGTTATTAAACTGCTTAATGCAGCCATTTATCAGCAGATTTGTCATGTTGCATGCGACCCCGCAGTAAACTGGGACACCACAGTTTATCAGCTTGGCTTTTGTTCATAGATTTAACATTCACTATAGTTAGGAGTTAGGCTGGTTTTGACTTAACTTTACCAGAATATATAAGGCATCTGATGGCAGCATGTCATACCCTCATGGAACATTAGTTACTGGGAGTTGAGATAGCATGATTATATAATCAAAATGCATTCATCTCAGATTAGCACATCGCAGTCCTTATTATCCCATCACCTAGCAAGCTGCTCACCTGATTTCTTCTGTTAAGAGAAAAAAGTATTCACATAGTATTCTAAATGTGTTACTATAACTCACTAGACTTTCAAAATCCTTTTGCATATATATTAACTCATTTAGATTAAACCCCTAGGGGTTTAAGTTCTAGGCAACAAGACAAGAAGCAGTTAGAAATTGATTAGGCAGCATTATGTAGGATGGGCTCTGGAAGTGCCCTGATCACAGGGAGCAGAGCCTGGGCTGGGGGGGTCTCTGTGCTGAGGGGGGCTGGCTGGCTGGGCTGAACCTCTGCTGCATGTGTGCAGCCAAGTGTGCTGAACCTCTGCTGCACCCTCCAAGGCAGCGGGCCCACAAAAAAAGAGCAGATTCCAAGGCAGCCACAGGTCTCCTGCTGTGGAGGGAGCAAAGCCCACAGCCGGATCCCATCTCTGCTCTTTGTGCCCATACCGGGGTCAGGGCTGCCATAGAAGCTGTCGGTGCTGTGCTGGTTTTGGCAGGGACAGAATTAATTTTCTTCACAATAGCTGGCATGGAGCTGTGTTTGAATTGGTGCTGAAAACAGTATTGATAACACAGGGTGTTCTAGTTACTGCTGAGCAGTCCTTTTACAGCATCAATGCTTTTTCTGCTCCTCACCCCACTCCATCAGTGAGCAGGCTGAGCGTGCACAAGGAGTTGGGAGAGGACAGAGCCAGGACAGCTGACCCCGACTGACCCCAGGGAGATTCCAGAACGTAGGACATCATGCTCAGCATGTAACACTGGGGGAATAAGGAAGAAGAGGGGGGATGTTTGAAGCTATGGTGTTTGCCTTCCCGAGTAACTGTTATGCATGGTGGAGCCCTGCTTTCCTGGACACGGCTGAACACCTGCCTGTAGAGGGAAGCAGTGAAAGAATTCCTTGCTTTGCTTGTGTTCACAGCTTTTGCATTATCCATTAAACTGTCTTGAGGTCAGCCTGTGAGTTTTCTTGGTTTTATGCTTCCAATTGTCACCCCCGTAGCACCTGGGGGGGGCTGGGTTGTGGCTGGGGTTCAACCACGACAGGCTCTTACTTGGTGAAATGCAGGTGGAAAGGTCCCTCGCCCATGTGCTCCTCCATTTCCCACAGGCAGCTCACAGTAGTCACATAATTATTCAGGCAGCTCAGGCTGCCCTGGAGCTCTGCAAAGGAAAGAGACCAGAGCTGCAATTGTGCATCACCTGACGAGGCCTTGCTTGGTATGCCAAATAAATGCATTTGTTTCTAGTGCTTCCTTTAGTGATGCCTCATCTATCCTTCCTCATGGTGCCCCCTCTATTGCACCACACTTCACTGCATGAGATGAGTGTAAGATCTTAGGGAAGGGACTTCGGGCACTGGCTAGGCTTTTTCAGCTGTGCAGCTTGTGCAGTACGTGCTGGGTTTCCCAGCTCTGGCACTACCAGCCAGTACTGGTTCCTGGGACTGGGGAAAGGGCAGTCACAGGGTCTTGTGTTGCATACTTTGCGGCCTGTGAATGAAAGGTGAGCGCATGCATGTGCCCATTCCCATAGTGGACCTATTCCAGATCTCCTCTTACCTCTCCCTCTTCCTCCACCAAAGAGCAGCAGAGAAGCAATGCACAGCTGGAGGCACAGCTGCCACACATCTCCTCCCATTCCAGACAGTATCTAAAATAGAGCAGTCATTGGAAGCAGTTTTGTCAGTATTCATACCAGCAGGTTGAGTATCTGCTGCTGCCAGCCCTGACACAAGCTGACCTTGGCTCTGTCAAGAAAAGGCACCAACTTTGTTATACAATTTCTTCATTTCAGCATTTGCCAGGGGTTATGATGTCTCTTTCAGGAGAGAAAAGTGTCAGGATAGGAGAAAACACTAAGTTCAGCATTGCCACAAGACCAGATGAGTACAGCCTGGCTATAGAATAAGATTGTGGTTTCTAACCAACAAAGGGTCTAAAGTAGTCTAGAATAGGTGAGTGAGAAAGAGCCTACACTTAGCAAGGACTGCAGTATTTTAATCATTAGGACTGCTTTACTGAAGAGATTAAATTAAAATCTGATGGCTACAGTACCAGGAAATACTTTCAGTTCCAGATTTCACAGGGCTAGACAGCAGCATCCACATCGCAACTTCTTTCCTGTAATTATGCCTGCTTATAGTGTCCCTTTTGTGAATTAAATAGTAAAATAATCACAATGTTTCAGAATCTTTCTGGCTTCCACTTCAGCATCTCTTCATTCAGGGGTTTTTCATAAATATCCTGTTTTGCTGCAGACCTTCTTCAGAGTGGAGCTGTTGAGAGGAAGCGTCACCATTAGCTGATTTTAGCTGAGGGAGGCTGGGAGGCATGAAGGCTCTCCTGCTTATCATTCTAATCGGGGTTGTGTATGATCCCTGTGATAAACACAGTAAGACTGACTAAATATGAAATAGAGAGAACTGCATTAAATAGAATTATAATATGTGCTTACAAGAACTTGTTCAGGCACACAAACAAATAAATCTAAGTCAAGATAACTAAACCAGGACAGACAATTTCCAGGTAGTTGCTGCTAATTTGATATCTCTTCTCCCCCACAGAAGTTCCTTGTTCAGTTCTGCAATGTCTGAGACATGCTGGACGTTTCCTGACTCTCTAATTCACCTGGAAACAAATAGAGCACGTTTAAATGCAAGTTTTTATGTTAGTCATGAATGTGTCATAAAGAGGTCGTGGAACACGGAATTCTGAAAGGCTTTATCAGAACATTATTTGGGGAAATAGCACATTACCAGCTGAACAAGCTCCTGCAGTACATCCGTGCCATTAGATAGGCCAACACACAGCCTGTGGATGCAGATCAATTAACATAAAGGTTACCACGGTACATGCCGCATTCGTAACAGCGTTATTAGTTCATCTCTCCTGTTGGGATCCGCAATTCTGACAAAAAGTGGCTGAAAAGATGAAAACATTTCTGGAAAAGGCTGTAGGAATGATTGAATCCTGGGTAACTTTCCTCAGAAATGAAGAGCTAAAATGTCTTTAACTTAACCAAAGGGAAGGCTGAGTAGTAACTTCACATCGGCCACAAGTACCTTGCATGGGAAAAAGGTTTCAGGTAAGAGAAAAGTTCTGGGGTTGGTTTCCTTGGTGGTGTTCTTGTTTGGGCAAGTTTGGTTTTTCCTTTCACTCTCCTGGAGATGGAAACAATCCAATAGTTGGATACTGAAGGTAGATACAGCTAAACTGAAACAAAGTGCAGAATCTGGATAAAGGAAAAGTACCTTTATTGCTGGAACCTTTTGCTTTCAGATACTGCCCAAAAACTGTTGTCTATAAATCTTTGCTACAGATCTTAAATAAATCGATTAAATCCTCAGCTCAGATGCTGCAGCAAGGGCACGACTGCAGCAGCTGGGGACTGGAAGACAAACTGTCTTCCTAGCCAGGATGCTTGATGCTGTTTTTTGTTCTAATGCCCAGCTTCTGCAGCACTGCGGAGTTGTGGGGGAAGGCAGAAAAGTCCTGTGGAAAATGTAGATGTAGGAGAGGAAGGAAGAAGAACCATCTTCACTCTGGAGAGACCTGGGAGAGAGCCCTGAAATGATACTCCAACTATGCTGCCACCAGTGACAGGATTGGCTCAGAAGCTGATTGGTGACCCTGGGTTCCCAGGTGGTCTCAAGCAGGTTGCAATGGTGTTTCTGTCCTTTCTGCATGTTTCCAGGGCAGAGTTGTTCTGCCTGTTACCTGCTCCAGTACATGAGGCCTTGCAGCCATGCCTTTCTCCTCCCCACTTATGGTTCCATCAGCTGCTCCCATTTCCCAGACCTGATTTCAAGTAATTTTAACCAAAATCTGTACAACACAGATTTTCCAAATACTCTCAACTGCTTACCAGCAGGACAGGGGATCAAATGTTATTGCTGTGTTTGGTTGTATTACCAGACAACCATAATCAAAGTTCTGGCTAATCCCAATGTTAGTGGTCCAGTAGAACACACAATAAAAATATGAACTTTGCCTTTAAGAACTTATAGCATAAAATAAATTATCTGACAGATACCACTGGGAGGGGAAGTAATACAAGAAGGTGATGGCAGTCTCTGCATGTGGGTAGCCTAGATATCGTCTGGGGTTTAAAGCTCTGCTTTGCTGAGTTGCTAAGGAGAGACTTATGAATGACGTTGAGGTAGCCCAAGAGAACTGCAGACAGCACCTTCAGTGTGTAAGCAGAAGTACGAAGGATGGAGGAGTTGATTTGATGATCATAGGAAGAGCTGAGCTCCTGATACGGAAGTAGGAGATGACAAGAGGACAAGGAGAAGCTGTCAATGGATTTGAAAGTGGGGACAAGAAGCTTACATTTGATGTGAAGAACGTAATGAGTTCAAAGTGACGAACCTTTGCATCTCCGACCGCTGGATGACTACAAGACAAGATTAGCTTTACAAAGGCCTGATAAAACATGAAATTGAAGTGTCATGCAAGAGCAAGGATTTCATGTAAAGATGTGTGTGTAAGATTCTTCAACACGCTCAGGTACCCTTTGATACATGTAGTGATATGCCAGCACACAGCAGACAGCCAGGACTCCTAGGTTCTATCTCACCTCTGCCATCAACTTTTATATAGAGTAGATAGTTCTGTCAGTGCAATTTTTCTTGTTACAGCTCATTTGTATGGTCTTGACTCACATTCACGAAGTAAAACAGTGACAGGCAATAGAGTGCCTACCAGGAGACACATCCCTCCACCCATTAAGGTTAGCCCCAAGTGCATGTTCTCCAGAGTGATCCATTGTGCTACCAAGTGTGATTGTTCATCAGGGGCACTCTTTCACTCATCCCTGCCTACAGGAAAATATTTCGTTGGCTCTTTAAGAAGAATACAATGACAGATTATCTGCCTCCTGAATACCTTGGCCTCTAAGCACATGCCAGACAGAACCACATCAAGTGCACATAACAGACTCACATGATGAGCATGTGAACTGCTGGAGAATAAGGAAAAGTAGTAGGATTTCCTCGTTTGCAGAGATGGTAAGAAAGAACCCCGTTAACACCTATCTTTTTCTCCCTTCATCTTTGAAGAGCCATTTTCCCACAATTTGATGCTCATAAACAGCTATGTGCTTTTAGATTGGGCAGACTTGGATCCTAGAGCCTGCTACAAATTATAACTACTGCAGCAAAGCAATATTCATGCGCACACATATACATACATACATTTAAAAAGCATATTTTTGTCTGCAAAGTCCCAAATTCTGAGGGGTATTTTGGCTGGATTCCTTTGCATTCATCTATTTCAGTCAGAGAGGAGAACATAAAAATCATTTATTCAAGATGATTCTTCTTTCTGGCACAACCCATATCAGAGTTAATGCAATAGCTGAATTTGTGCTCAGCAAACTCGCAGAGCAAAAGTGCAGGGAACCTCCTGTTAATTTTATTGCTCTAGGTTCCCAGTGCAAGAGACAATACAGAATTCCAGATTTCGGTAAATAAATCATTTTGCAGTATCTTAGCTCAGTAGATGTATCCTATCATTATTTAGTGGCATGCATAGCACAGAAATACGTTAAACTGTCTTACCAGCTCAAAGGAAACTTCACTTTTCACACTGCTCCTGCCCCTTGATAGCTTTGGCTGTGCGGTTTGGTGATCAGGCAGTAGCAGCAGTGGCATAATAAAGAAGAAGTTGCTGTGCCTGATTTTGAAGATAATCTCATGAACCAATGAAAACCTGCTCAGATTATCAGATTGAGTTAAAGTAGCTGCATCTGCAGTTACTCATTAGTGATGGAGAAACTGAGGAATTACTGCTAAAGGGTTAACATTTAAAAGGGCATGTAATTTGCTGAATATGAAAGTACCTGCTTGCAACATTTATATAATAGAAGGCCAACAGAAGAGATCTTTAAGTGACCACAAATCATTTCCTAGCCCTGTCTGGATATGAGGCAAGACTACTCCCATCCAAGGCCTCTGCACAACTACGCTCAGACACCCGAGGCACTCCTGAGCTGCCCTGTCCCGTACTTCTTCCACAGCCTATTGCTGCACTGTGCTTAAAGGGCCAAAGGCAAACAAGCATTGCAGTGCTTCCATGTCCAAATCCTAGAGTGTATAAGGAACAGATCTTTCCATACCCTGCTGTAATGCTGCAGTGGTTGTATTACAGTCAGGATCCACCAAGTCTGTTACGTACATGTGCCAGAGAAGGGGATGGGAGAAGCAGGCAAAACACAGACACGCAAAATACAGTCTGCCAGTATTAGTGTTAATGGCCAAGAGAGGAAGATAGGGGGTGTGCAGAAACGGGGACAGACACTTCTAAATTGATACTAGAGGTTGAGTTATGGTGCTTCTCCTAGTACCCGCTTTTCAGCATTCCCCCTCCAGAAAGACTCCTGCCAACTCCCATGAGGCCCCATGGTTACCCATCTAAATGCGTATCACACTTTTTATTGTTACAACAGGCCTGAACGGGAGCAGAAATTGAAAGCCCCTAAAACGCAAGCAGCCTTCAGGGCGTCATGTAAGCAAATAACAACTGCTGCCTCAGAACTGCCCAGATGCTTGCAGTTCACCCTGCGGCAGCAGAAAACATCTTGTCTCCTGTAGAGACAAACTGTATCCTCCCTGCCTACTGCTGCAGGTCGCCAAAAAGATGCAACGGCCGTGTAAGACACACATCTTATATAATATTATCCCTACAGGGCAGACAGGAAAAAGTCTTTACAGGTGTCCAGCAGCAGTTTGGCTCAAATGGCAAAGCAAAGCTTTCTTCCTCCGTTTCCTTTCATGTTACTATTCCAAACTACAAAGCAGTGTACACAACATGAACATCACAGCTCTCTGCAGCTGCCTTTTTTCATAATTCTCCCATGCCCCAAATGCCGCCCACCCCAGGCCATCAACTGAACTGTCCCTGATTGTTGTGAATACTGGGCAATACCTCACCCCACCGCTCAGTGCATGACCAACCTGACCTCTGCAAGACTTAGGTTAGATCGCCTGGTTACCTGAGCATGGCAGGAGTGGCTGAGCAGATTCCCCTGCACGCTGCGTATTGAAACTTGTTTTAAGCAGGCCTGCTGGGCCAAGAAGCAAAGCAGCAACTGCTTTTACAACGCGATTGTCACCACTCTGTGCTTCATGCTGCTGCTCAGGAATCTGCCGCTGTGCGTTTCTGAGGACACAGAAGGGTGGAGTGAGACCTTTTAGAGCCAGCTTGTTTGAGAGCCCAGGAGGCTTCTCCAGAACCCATAACCATGGACTTGCACTGCCACCAATGGCCCTGGCATTCCTGCAGAAACAGTCTTTCCAAATTAGATACTACTGGGTCAGGGATATTTGCAGTTTGCCCCTAGAAGCTGGGGGGGGGAAGGGGGGGGGATGTGAAACCCACTGCTGACCTCTCTACATCCATAATGTCAACAGCTCAGTGGTCAAAAGCTTAATCGTTACAATTGCTTCAAAGGGAACAGTCTCCCTTATTTTAGTATGCTTATACCATGTATCGAAGCGAGCTCTTCTCTGCCCACTAAGTCTGCCCTCTAAGGGGATCAGAGGCAACTTCTAGGCCAATGTAGCACCAAACCACCACGAGCTACCAGATGTGCAGCTAGATAGCGTTGCAGTAACAGGAACAGCTCCTTCAGCAGTTCAGGGGCCAACCAAACTCACAAAAACAAGCAGCGCGCAGGATTAAGGGGCCCTATGAAAGCTAGGCAAGTGTCCCCTCTTCCCTTAAGCAGCCTGGGGTCAGTTACCACAATGTAGTTTCTGAAATGCAAATAACTGCGAGATGAGCAGCAGAACACTGTGCTACAGACCATCAGAGATGCTTCTGCCCAGTGCATATTTACATAGACTGTAGGTGCAGCGTGAACAGACCTTGTAAAACAGTGCACGGCAAGATCGGCTCATCAGTAAGGAAGTGGAGTTGGCTCAGTTCTCTGCTGCCTCGTGAAGGGCACACAAGGTACTTGCAGCACAGCAGGAAGGACATATAAGCATGCTAAGACAATACCTTCCCACAAGAAAAATGGAAAATGAGGAGAGAAGAAACCAAAAATAGCCCCACTGTCTAGGAGCAGTGCTCAGGAACCCCTAAGCTAGGGGCAAACTGGGGGAGTAACAACAATATGGGCAAAGCTAAGCCCAGTAGGTTCAAAATCACAACAGCTATAGTCTCTACTATGTTGTATAATCATCGGTATGTGGATGCATAGAAAAACTCTCCCAGCACTCACCTGTGAAAGGAACAGCTTCTCTTCTTTACAGTGCTCCCTCTTGTTTAGGGAGCTGTGGAGTTGGCTAAAGTCTTGGGTGAGAGATGGGGGAGAGGGAAGAGTTTATTGGTATCACAGCAACAACAGATTATTACTGCTCTGGAAACATACATCATTCACCACAAAGCTTCTTTCAGTATGAGATCTTCTGGACTCAAGTAGCCTGTGGATCAAGGGCACTATGCTTACCGAAGATTCATTCAGTATCAGCATTACAGTAACTTTTAAAGACAATTATCTTAGACAAAACAGAGATACAGAGATATCAGGCAGAAATATATTTACAGTTACAGTGCAAATACCAGTTTCATGGTTGGCTTTATTAGCTAGCAGAGATGGCTCCTGACCTGTTGACTGCAGCGGACCAGGTCCAAGGCAGAAGATGGAGCTGCAGGCACATCCAGGTAGTACAACACTCTGAAATTTCTGCATAGCTCTAAAAGCTGCTTAATGTTTCAGTTAATGTGCTTGGAAAATGCTGGGAGAGATGCTGCTGCAGCAGAAGAGCACCATAGCAAGAGTTCATCTGGAACTACACATTTTGAAGACTCCCTCAGCAGACTCCACCTGGAAAGGCAAAGTGTTTCTGGAGCCTGAGTTCCATTTGCTCTCTTGATCACAGACTTCTGTGATGATTGTATGAGAACGGGGTTTGATCATACCCCATGATCAGGGCTGGGACCCTCCATAATTAACTAATGATTATAGCTGGGTTTAAAGAGCCAAAGATATTAGTAGGAAAAGTAATACCACCTGTGTTGTTGGGAAAGCGTAGGGGAACTTTAACACAACAAACATGCTTGGCATGGGTTATGCTTCTAAGATTCCATCTGCATCCAGACTCTCAAGTCATGTGATAATACCAGGGAAAGTAATTTAAAGTTTTGTTGTACTCTTTATAAGGTCACTGTCACAAACAATTGTGCATATCCATAAGCCAAGGGGTAATTTTCAAGGTACAGCTCTTTTTCTGCCATTATAAAGGGGGCTGAGGGTGGGGGGATAAAAATAATAAAATCAATAATGTCAAGTGTGAGGCATGAACAGAAAAGGGGCAGCAGAAATAGGCAGATGTATTTCTAAGGACCTAACAGTTTTCAGCAGTATGCAATCAGCTTACGCAAAGTAAATTTTGCTTCTCTTATGAATTTTTCTAACACTTTGCTCCTGGCACAGTATGGAAAAGGCTGAACACTCTTGTTACAAGGCAACATCAAGTCCTTAGTTTGTCTGTGCTCCACTGACAGGGCTGTCAGAGCTACAGGAGATCCACTGCTTGACGTAGCTCCGTGGAAAATCCTCTCCCTCCTGCTCAAGAGGGATGGACCCACAGTTGGTCTGACTGTTTTGCTCAAATTCACAATCAACCGGACTGCCGCAGTCTGAGTCCGCAAAGCCACTGTCAATAGTGTCCAAATCTATGCAGATCACAGGATAACTATCACCAGGCCTTGCAATGTGAGGAAAGAAGTCACAGGAACCTTCACTGTAGGAAACACTTTCACCATCAGGAGAAGGGAGAGAACCTGGATTTTCCAAATCCCACTGATTAGGCTGCAAGCAAAGGGCTTCTAGGATGCTCCTCATCCTTCCTTCCAAAGCTCTTTCTGGTTGCTGGTGGGCTGGGACATTTGTACTCTGCAGGTGGTCTGTAGACACAGAGCCTGAAGCAAGTATTTTGTCTTGAGCACTCAGGTCAGCCAGATGCAAGTCACTGGGCATCCTTCTGTCCTCACCATCAACATTAACCCTGGGGTAATCAGTTTCTCCAGCGGTATCTTCCTCCCTGGTATGCTCGTGTCCCCTGTACACACGGCTACAGTTGCATTGGCAATTACAAGGCGTGAATTCATCAGCCACAGTCACAGTTTCAATGGACAAATGCCCATATGACTGGTCCTGAGTCCCACTAGACAGCAGGGACTGGCCATCCTGACCTGGGGTGGTCAGGCACGATGCACAGGGCTTGCAAGGCAGATCTCTTCCCATCTCATGCAGCTCCTCCCGTGAGGTGCTGTTGGAATTACGCATGGTATAAACTTCTAGAACTTCTGGAAGGACTATCCCCCATTCAAAGAAATCAAAAGCGATTTTTGAATGGGGTGCACCAACCCACTTCTGCACAAAGGGACATAGAGGGAGAGAGGGAGGGGAAGAGAGAGGTTAGTGTCATCAGGTTTGAGGTTCTACAGAAATTACCAAAGTTCTTACAGCTTTAGAGGCAAAGTCAAACTCTAAAAATCCCTGACTCCTCAAAGCGAGCAGGGTATGAGATGCAGCTGCAGGTGAACTGACTCAACTGACTGAAAATGATTGGTTCTGAGAGGTTTGTGTGGCTTTGCAGTTTTCTCCATGCTGCAAGGAATGCCATTGCCCATGGCAGCATTCCTTCCTGCATCACCCAGAGGTCTCAAGCGACCACGTTTCCTCTGCCCTCTTGTTCAGGACACTGCTTCTCTCAGGAAGGATGGCCAGCTTCCCATCAGGGGTGCGGCACTGGCACCCAGCAACAAGTCCTGCTTTGTCACTTCCCTCACCCAAGTTCCTGGGAAGGGGGTCAAGGTAAGGCTGCTCCCAATCTTCTGTCTGCAACCATGGCCCAGACCAGCCTTTTCTCCCACAGTGGCAAGAAGGAAGAAGGAATAGCTAGGGGATGGAGACCTCAAAAAGCTGTAACCACTGCCTCTGCAGGTTACTCTTACTGAGATGATTAGGGAGTGCCACACACTGAATCTTGCCCTTCTGTATCACCATTAGTATTACATTCTGCCCTCTATTACCTCTAGGTCACAAGCCCCTTGCATTCAGTCACATGTGTGAGTAAAGGCACCTCTGGGTTTCTCTGATCTGAGAAGAAAGTAAAAGTTTCTGTTCTTTTAGAAGAAGTCATTGAATCAGACACTCAGATCACAACAAGCTTTAGGCATGTGCCACTAATAAATGCCAGTCCCACTAGAGGATTCTGCAGTCCAGAGGCTGGGCTCAGCAGAGACTCAAGACTTGGTTCTGCTCCCTGTCTGAGACTTGCCTAAGTGCACCACTTTCTGCTCCATATAACGCTGGAAACAACACTGAGCTCAGAAACACTGTGAAGGCTTCCAACAGAGCGCTGCATGAGAGCTGTGTGTTGCCACAGCTGTCAGACTGCCTTAATCCTATCAGCCTCCTGCACAAACTGCACTCAGCGTAACTAGACATGAGCAAAGAATTTGGGAAGAGAACATCTTCGCACAGCCTGTTACCCTCTGAGACAGAGCATAGGAAAGTCTTCATTACAGTAGGAAGCACCAAGTCTATTTTAATTTCTTTTTAACCTAAGCTACAAAGACCTTATTGTTAAAACTGTAATGGGCAGAAAGGCACTGAGGTGCAAAAGGCTATTTGAAGAAACAGCAGGAAATCCCTTTGTAAAATTCCTGCCCAACATGGTCTTGTGTACACACAAGAGTGAACAATGTTTCTCTGCTTTCCCTTCTCTTTTTAGGTCTTAACTTTTCCTACAACATTTTCAGTGCTTCCTACCTGGTCCAGGACTCTTGTCTGCAGAGCATCACTACAGTAATTGGCTGATCATTATTCACAGACATAACCTAACCACTTGTTCTGGGGCAGGCAGGATGCAGTTGAACAAGCCCTGCACCAACTGGTTTCTTGCCAGCTGAAAGGGATGAGTCTGTTCACATATTAGTGATGTCACCACATTCTCTAATAGCCCCTGCCTGTGCATCTTGTGCTGTGCTGCTTTCACAGGCACATTTATTAAGAAGTAACTCAGCTTCAGCAACTGAAGCTCATTCCCTTCTCAGCAGCACTGAACAGCACAACTAGCAAGAATGTAATTCCCACAGAACAGAGAACCTCATATGGCTTCAACCCGAGAGAAGCATGGCTCTTGGCATGCAGGGTGCTTCCACTTCTACTGAGAGCACTAGATAGCCTGCGACACTCGAATTCCCACAGAGTCCACGTGGTCTTGGATCCTTTCCCCAGGAGCAACCAGTGCCACTTGCCTCACAAAAAGATGTAAGTACCCATCTGGAGCAGATATGGGAAGCCATAATAAGGCTGAAAGAGGAAGGCAGGAAGGAATGAAGGGAGGCAGTCACTGCCAACTTTGGCTTGAATGGCAACCCTCCAAGACTACTTGCTTAACCGAACTGCAAACATAAGCCATACAGCAGTGGGAAAGTACCTGAAGATCATTAGGGCTCAGCTGGTGTCCCTTTCCCAGAGGGTCTAAGAAAAAGCAGAAACAAAAAGCAGACACTGAAGTATCTCAGGTCAGTGCTGCTGTAGCAACAGGAACTTGTTCAGAAAGAGGCGGTGAAGTCTGCACTGACATGCCAGGAGTCTACAGTTTGATAATGGCATTGTGAGCTGCTGTTCAGCTTAATACAACCATTATTTATGGATGCTCAGTGGTTTTAGCTTTGTAGCCTAAGAACTCCAGCAAACTCTGCAGTCTTTGCAAACCATTTTGCCACATGAGCAAGTTTGGCTGTTGTTAAATAGGAAGAGAATTTGAGAAGGCTAGGCAAGGTTACTCAGAGACACTTCCTGTACAGGGAGGCAGCTGCACTGTACTATCACACAGCAGTTATCTGCCCACAAAGCTCTAGCCATTTTTCCAGGATGATATGCAGAGCTACTGTCTGTGCGAGTGACTCTTCAGAGAGAACTACAAGTCTTGATGTTGAGCTCATGTCATGTGCGGACACTGGAGTAAAGAGATGGCTCTACAATGGCCTTGATGCAGCACAGGACGGGAGCTTTGGAAAAATCCCTCTTACTATCCTGGTATCCCTTTGTCCACTCCCTTCAGGTTTCCAGGCTTCACAGATTGCATATGAGCACAGCTCACCCACTGAAACCTACAGAGAATAAGCAGCATGGATGTGACATAAAGGCCTTCATGGCACAGAGTAAAAGCTGGAGTGCTGGTCCTTACATCTGTAGCTGTTTGGTATTCCCTTGAGATAGATTCCACTTCCCACTGCCCTAATAAGAGCCCCTTGTCCAGGATAGCACAATGGGATTTTTAGTTTAATTTTGACATGCGCTCCATTTGCTTGTGTACCAATTAATACCTTAAAATCTCCATTATGCACCAGGTAAAGTGGTTTGAAAAAGGGAGCAGGGTCTGGGATGCAAGCCATCTTCTTCCATAACCTAGAACAGAAAAGAGAAAGGCTTTGTGGTTAAGTACACATTACAGATGCAAAACAAGGCATTTCCAGGTCTGATTCAGGCAGCTGCAATCACCTGCCCAGCCTCACTGGCCTCACAAGTTAGCAGGTGGCTGAGAATCCAAGGATGTCTTGTGCTGTCAGAGCCATCTAATGGCCTTTCTTGTGAGTCTCACAGGAGGTGGGCCTCAGCCCTCAAGACTCGTGCACACAATAGTCATGCTAAGGAAAGAGGTTTTTCTTTCCTTCCTGGAAAGGCACGAGCTGCTGGAAATGCATTTTCCCCTCAGGCTACCCCTTGTCTGCACCTCCAGGCCAGAACTCTGCCATGTGTGCTTCTACTATAGACAAGGGCTGTGCCAGCCCTGTTGTGCAGCAGCCCAACACCATTCCCGCTGTGCTGCAGGCACCCCATCCCTCTGCAATGGCACTTGACCCTCTGAAAAGTAGGGAGCCTTCAGCCAGCATTGAGCAGCCTGTGTCAGCCCTGCAAAGGGACAGGCCAGCCATGGCTATTGCTCCTGTCTGCCAAATGCAGAGCACAGACAGGACCAGGAGAACAGTCCAGGAGGCTCGGTAGCCCCTTCTTATCCCCACGTGCCATTGTCTTGTCCCAGCCAGCTGAATGGCAGCAGAGTCCCAGAGAAAGGCAAGGTGCTCTTGGCAGTGCATCAGCAGGAGACCACACTTTCCTGTCTGTGTGTGGATACACAAGATGCAAGGAAGGCTGCATGTGAGTAACCCCTCTTTAGCAACAGAATTGTAGTATTTACTCCAGCTTCCTGAAGCATTCTTACCTCTGCTGTTTGGCCAGAAAGCTTGTGATTGAGGCAGTGATTGCCACGATACCACCCAACAGCAGCAGCCATCCCATGCCTGCTGTCTGTGTCACTGCTAGAGAAAGAGATAGGATCATTCAGGCTCACCTTGCATTTTTACCCTGGTCAAAAAGCAAGAGACAGTGAGGAGACACCCTCAACTTCCACCCCAGACTTTCCCTTAGCGACTAGGCTTTGAAGGACAGTAAGAAGGTCAGTATAGACAGCACATATCAACCCAGCCCTGGGGTTCACGTACTCAGTAAGCAACCCAAACATGCCTGTCTTTACTAGACTATTTGTTCTAATTAATTAGATTTGATTAGAGTTCTGGAAGTATTCTCTGCCATTGGGCTGGAACGGCAAGGAGATCTGGTTGTATGTACCAGCAGGGCCAGTTGTCAACATCAGCGGATGACTCCATTCACTCCAAAATCCATGGTAACTAGTGCCTTCTCGGGGTCTGGCTCTCACTTGGAACTCATACTCAGTGTTCGCCTGGAGTTCCTGTGGCAGAATTACCAGTGTTCTTTTATCTTCATGAACAGCTTTAGTCTTCCAAGTCTGTGAATGATGAAACACCAAACACTCAGGGCTGGAGTGACTGCTCCTACATTACCCTCACTGCTGCCCAGTGTGGAGCCCTACAAAGTCGTTTCCTTTGCTCTCATGCTGTTTCTGCAAGGCTGTGCTTTGGTTGGGCAGTCGCTGCATGGGGCCCTCAGGGATCCTTCCATGCAGGACAGCATGAGAAGTAAATGAACTGTCACCCTTCCCCACTGGACCTAGTACTTCTTAAACAGCTTCTCAATTCTTTTTTTCAGTTTTACCTGTTTTCAGTCTGGGCAAGAAAAGAGATGCCTTTTCCAAACCAGGAAAACCCTCCTCCCCACCAGTGCTCCTGTCCTGATTGTGAAGGCCCCCTATTTGCTACTACATCCTACTTGATGGCAAAGTGACATCTCACCTCCCAGGTGTCGGTCCTTCTCTTGTAACGCAGCTGATATTCCAGCTCCTCATTCAAAAAGTAGAAAGGAAAGTTCTGGTAGATGGTTTCCCAAGAAATATTGTAACCCTCTGAGAACACAGCAGTCAGATTGAATGGAGGCTGTGGTTTGACTGAAAGACAGGATGGTGTTACCCTTCCCAGCATTACTGCAGATAAGAGGTGGCCCAGCATGGTATCAGCAATGCAGAGTGAGCAGGGAGCAAAAGTGCCCTGGCAGGGTGGGCACCTCTCCACAGGACAACACCAACAACACTGCTGCCTCTCAGGCTGGGCCTTCATGCACAGAACCCCACACCTCAGCACATCTCTCTAAACGTGCCTTCTGCCTGTCTCTGAACCTCCTCATCACCTAAGGTACAGAAGAAGATAGCACAAGGGGCTAATACCTGCTGGGAAGCATAAAGAGTACAGCACCTTGTTCTTCTCATGGCATGGGAGGATTCTGTGTAGTCATAGTCACTTGCGCAGTTAGGGAAATATGCCTCAGTGTAACAGAGACATCAGGAAAACCTGATGATAGTGGACACTACGTAAACCCAGTGCAAATCCCTGTGTCATAAGTGCCTAAAAGGCAAGCTTCTGTATCCCCTGCAGGCTGTTTTCATATGTTCAAAAGCAGTAATGCACAAACTCCAGCACTAGGTCTACAGGGTCCATCACTAATCTATGATGCCTTTGTATGGGGACATCTAGGAGGCATGCAAAGCACCACAATAGTCTGCAATGGAGACAAGAGGCTTTCCTGAAATGTTATGGTATTTTTTAAAAAGATGACACTTTTCAAATGAAGTTTAACTTGAGAAGAATCCAAGTAGATAAATCCTTTTTCACATGGCCACATGGCGCCTGTCTGCCTGGCTAACCACCCCTTCTCATCACAGTTTGCTGCGCAACTGGGAACACACCAGAATTCCACCAAGTCAACCAAATGGTTGCATCCAAATCTCCTGTCACGCAGAAGAGATGGTTTGGAGTTGCCACAGAAAGAACTGGCACATTCATTATGTCTGGGACACCTTGTGCCACCCACAATGTCATGCTGGTTCAGGTATCCACTGCAAGAGCCTTTTGGGACTCCTGTGAGGACATTTGTGGAACTAAAGCAATTCCTCCTGGCCTTCAGATTCTAGCCAAGAACAAACACCTGCATAGTCTGCATACGAGACTGGTCTAAGGTAGAAATTTATCACCTCTTGCTTCATGGGGAAAAGAAGTTTCCCCACAAAAAGGCTGGGACCAAGCCAGCTCGAAGCTCAGCCTCAAGCGTAAATGTTTCTGTTGTTTACAATAAGAGAACAGTGCTGTGTAGATGAGTGCATGCCAAACACAGGCCCCCAGCACTGCCTGCCATGTTCGCTCCTTGCCCAGACTATCTAGGAAGCAGGTACAAGGCCAGACAGTATTTATGAAATCCACCATTTTTCTACTTACTGTTCTCAGACATATAAAAGCCATTGGAAATCACATGCTGCTTATCAGCTGTCTCTGTAACATCCACCTGGACTTTGATATCTGCCAGCAGTTCAGTCATATCCACAGTGCATGTGTACTCTGTGTGACTGGTGTTCCTGGACAATTGCAGGAGACTGCAGGCAGCCACAGTGTTTTCTGGAACTTCCTCGGAAACCCTAGAAATCACCAAAAAAACCGAACAAGTCCACATCTGCCACATGCTATAGTTTGACTAAAGCACCAGGCACAGAAATGATGAGAAAAAAGAGGCAACATGTTCAAATAAAAATATATCTTTGAACGTTGACAGTTTTTGCGTCTGTCGGTTGTTTGTCCATCCCCCTGCCCTTCTCTTTGCTCAGCTTAAGATCTTTGAGAGCAGTAGGAAAGTGTTTGTGGAAAGGAAAGGTGCTGACCAGGGCTACACAGCTCAGGACTGCATCCACTTCCTTGCTGGGCAGAGCAGCAGCCGCATGAGGCTTGGACAAACTGCAGGAGCCCTTCCAGCACACAGGAGTGAAAGTCCATTGTTAACAGCAGCAAAAGGCAAGACATTCCCAGGGCAGGAGAGAAAACAATGCCAAAGAAGCCAGAGGCAGTGTAGCAGTCAGCGGCAAGCAGAGTAGTCAGTGGACGCAGGAACCAGGGATCCTTTGCCAAGGGAGATGCCAGATGATAACTGGAGTGTGAAGTACCAAGTAAAAACCAGCATAGCAGCAAGAACAAGGTTTCTACCTAACAAAGGGGTCAGAAGGACACTGCTGTGCTATGGTCATGTTAGAAGTTCCTGCTAACTTCACTTTACTCATCTTACTGAGACGCACCATGTTGCAGTGAGGTTATATGAGCTGGCACCCAAGTCATTCCTCAGGACACAGGACAGGGTCTGTACATAGTCCACAAAACAAGTGAGGTTTTCACAACATGTAGCTGTAGGTTGGGAAAGAGAAAACACAATATCAACTTCCATGGTGAAGCAAGCAGAACTTTATATCAATATACAGAGCCCTCAGGGCTCCCACTAAATCTGAAGGTGACAGACCACTCTGTGACAGCCCCCCCAGAAGTCTCCAGTCTTAGACTGCACAATGTGTTCACCTCTATAGGGAGGCAAGTCACTGACAGCAAGATGTGTCAAATAAAAATCTATTAAAAATGCAGTGGCAGCAAATGGCATGTCAGCATGTAGGAGCTGCTCAGGTTGTGCCCGAGTTGCCAAAATTATCTCTGTCCCCTCTTACACAGTCACTATAGCAGAGTCACATACTATTTCTGCAAGAGCCCTGACTTATGCAGCACTAGGCATGACTACCCCATCATGAACAGCAGCATATTGAAACAATTTTATTGATACCGCTTCCTAAATCGAGTTCTGTTCTTTGCTGTTTTCACTTATAGCATGGACAGGGCATTTTGCACATGTTCAAAAGTGGTATTTTAATAATTCTTTCTTTACCACACTCTCTGCGTACTCTTTTTCTGTAGCCTGATATCTGCAGCATCATTACTTTTCATGTTCAGCTCCAGGGGATCGGAATATACTTTTAATGGAATTTTGGAAAAAAAAAATAATATTGCAAATTTGTGGTTACTAGAACTTCTATAAATCAGTCTGATAGTAAAGCAGCAGGCACAATGTATTAACCACTTAAACTGAAACAGTCTTCTAAAGAGAACTTGAGAGGAAATGGTGGGATTTATGCTGGTCATTTAGAAAATGAGCTAATTTGAAAGTGTTCACAAAGCAATTTTTACGCTCTCCTAATTGCTCTGCAGGAGCTCTCCTCACGTATCAGTATCTGGAGTGCGCTATACAACAGCACTGCTGTTCTGTGCATAACACACTTAAGTTATCTCCCTGGATTTCATGGCAGAGCAGACAGCAGCACAGTGAGAAATGTCTGCATTGGTGAGTCCTCTCCTGGCAGCACCTTGGGCTGACAAGAGACACTGCTACTATGCAAGTGAGGAAAGGCCTGTAGGAGATGCTGGTGCAAACCATGCCTACTGGAGTGACTATTCATCTCTTCCATGTACAGTATCACCCTTTTTTGATGGGAATAAAATTGTCATCATCCAGGGGAAGAGGTCAAGGTTGTTACACCCATGTTACGTGGTCCCCCCCTACCGTCAGGACTGCTCCCAGCCCGATGGGAATCACGTTACTTCACAGCCATCAGGCACCCAAGTCCTCTGATGCTTCAACTCCTTTCCTCATTCTGATGCTTGACTGCTTCCTCCCTTCCCCTCGTTGAACAAGCTTTGTGTTCAGAAGTGTTGTTTGCATACGATGAAAGCAGGCCAACATGATATGCTTAACAACCACAATGACTGATTTTAAAGAGAATGCTGTATGCAAAGAACAACCATCAAGGTGGAATGCAGGCAATGTGTGCACTGATGGACCAGAAATACCATTCCATCCTCCAGATCAAATGACAGTCCCCCAAAACAAGTTGTCTCTGCCTTTAAAGATGCAGTGCACAACAGGCATGTCCACTGGAAGTTGCAGCCTAATTCTAGGCCAGAGTAAGTTCAAAGGAAAACAAAGTCCAGCTTTTCCCACTAATTTCACTCATCACAACAGTTTCTTCCTGGTCCTGCTGGATCAGAGCACACGTTGCTCTTCCTGCATGAGCTCTACGCAACACTCAAATCCATGTACAAGACACCCTCAGCCCCTAGAGAGTCAGGATGGTGACTCAAGAAATTTGGGGATGCTTGGGACAACCTGGCTCAAGGATGCACATACACTTTATGCAACTGCAAATTATTCAAATTATGTGGCTGTCACTTTGTTCCATTTTGACTTTTTCATTTCACACTGACATGAGAATAGTGTTCTAAAATTTTCATTAAGTTTAACCTGTCATTGTGAGCCCTGAGTAGGTTCTTCCAAGGGCCCTGGTACAAACAGTGTTTGTTCCAGAGGCCTGAACAACATACTTTTTCTTCCTTAGCCTAAACCTTACTCTCCTACAAACACAGGGTTATAAGCCCCTTGCTTTCCTTTAGAGAAGGCAGCAACTATTAACAATCTCATAAGATAGCTAATTAATATTCTTCTATGCTAACATGTTCATCAGCCAAATGGACTGTTATGCTTAGGTAGCTGGTAAACTGCAAGTGTATCTTTGGGCAAGAATCTGTCAACAAAATTAAGAAGACGGCATGTTTTTTTTTTTACGGTGAAGGAAATAAAGTGTCCCAAACCCAGTTTGATCTAAGATGAATTGTCCATCCTTGGTAGCATCAGAAACAAAAATCAATATAATAGAAGACTCTAGCTTGGTCCAAACTGAAATTAGTACAGGATAATTCCCTGGCTAGTGTTAAACAAAATTCAGATCAGTCATCACAATGGTCCTATATGAGAGGAAGATAAACCTCAGAATTCACCTTTTCTGCTAATTTTGGTTTGAAGGAGGTCCAGTTCTCTGCCTAGAAGACCCTGTAAATGCTAAACTTGTGCCTGCTCCCTGCAGACACTGCTGTAGCTGCCTTTTTCTGCCCAGATGACCTGTTCAGAAAGTCAGCTCTGAGTCAGCTGGAGCTTGCCTGGTGAGTAGGAACCAGCAAGGGGAAAGGGGGTTGGGGGGGAACGACACTGACTACACGGTGCAGACCTGAGCAAGGGGACTTGGACCAGGAGAGGTTCACTCCATTGTCACTGGCTGGCCTGCCAACAGCAGCCATAAGCCCCAGGGATACCCTGGTCTTGGTCACCAGAACCTTTCTTATGGCAAAGGTGGGGTTTGGGTGGTATGCAGTCAGGCTGAGTTCTGCCCAGTTGTGCAGCTCCTTGAGTGTGCCCTCTACTACCCATGGAGCCTCTTCCATAACTCATTATCCCATGGAACCTTCTCCCCTGGTATCCTATCTTGTGCTTACTCTCCCATGGCAACTTAGTAGCATGCGCATCTCAGCAGGGCCTGCGTCATAAGCCACTAAGATAAATCCTATGAGTGTGCAGCCTGGAAGAGATATCTGGGAACTTACTGTACTGGAATAAGAGGAAGAAGGAAATGCTCTGGAGCCACAGTTTGTTCCTCATGTTGGTTCTGACTGGATGTCCTGGGGGAAAAAAACAAAACCAAACCAAAAAACCACACACCTTAAAAAATCCCAAACAATTAAAAGTTCATCTCTGCCATCTCTTATATGTTGAGAGTTGAGATGGAATTTTGCTTTCATTTAAATGTCTAAAAGTAAAGTGCCTGATTTAGGCGAGTCATTCTGTGTGTGCCTACTCCATGGGTGAGGGAGAGTGACCAACAGCCCTGCCAATTGCTGATAACCAAGTCAGTGAAATCTGTGCTCCTTGCCAGCAGCATGTGCTCAGAGAAGGCAGGAAAGTGGCTGCAGCCACAGTCTATCCATGCAAGGAAGGCACTTGGGTTAAGCACTAACCTGTTCTTTCTTCATTGGTTTCCTGCAACTACAAATGGTTTGCAAATAGGAGAAGTGACTTGGCTGTGGCTTCAATATCTGTACAGTGAATTAGTCATAGTCTGAATGTCACTGTGGGTCTGTATAAGCAAGGCTTGCGAGAGCTTATTGGTTTGTTCTACCCATTGTTTAATAAGCATGGAGCTCCTGGTTAAGCGACTCCAGCAAGGCAAACCAGACAAAAAACCAAAAAAGCTTCCCATATGGCACAGAAGAGAATGATGTACAGTACTCACTTCAGGGAAATGCTGTCCTGATGCGCTTTGGTGAAGAGAACCTACAGAGAAAAGGACAGCAGGATGTTTACAACAATATGAGGAAATAGCATCACATACAACTGACTGCTCAAGCCACAGCCCCCACTCCAAGACCAACCCCAGAAGACACATAAGACACTAAGGCTGTGTTTTCACAGCATTTAACGGTTACAGAAACACACAGATGTGCCCAGAAAGACTCAAAATGAGCTCTCTGCCAAGTACTGGGAGTCCTTCTCCTCAGGCTGCTCCCAATCCCTTCATTTCCGAGCCTGCACTGGTACCAGTACCGGGTGCCGTGACCCAGGTGCAGGAGCAGCTCCTGGTTGCCTTGCACCTCCCAGCAGCAGCAGCAAGCTGCAGACCGTCACTGAGCAGAGAACGCCCGCGAGGCCTCTCCCAGCCACGGAGCATTTGTGGCGGCGAAAAATTTCCCAGGGTTACTCAAATAATGAAAGCAAAATAAATTTAGCAAGCCCCAGAAAGCCCCTGCAGCCCCGCACGGGCTCAGAGCCTTGCTCTCAGGCACCGGTGTCCAGATGAGATCAGCTAGGCTCCCAGGAGGTGCCACAGACGCCCCATGGCCGCAGGCCTGCAGTGGGAGCAGCTGTGGTGCTGCTGCCCCTCCTTTCCTGTCGAAGGCATGGTGCGGGTGAAGCACACGCTGCAGCTCAGCGCAGGCCCCGGCGCCCTGCCAGCCTGCCCCAGCTGCTGCGAGCGGCAGGGCAGGAGCTCCTTCCCCACACTCCTGCAGCATACATTTCTCTGGGGAAATGCCTTTTCTTGACCCCTCTAGTCCCAGCTCAAGTTTCTCTGTAGGGTAACTATTGCTACCACCACTATTTCTGGTGATTTCTGATTACTAAGACACAGGCCACTGTCTAAACCCGCCTTGTGCTCCCTTTCACCCTTCCACTGCTCTTCTCCAAGTTCTCATTCCTGTGAGAATGCTCCCCTGCCATCCGGAACCTGCTCGCCTGCCTTCCTGCTAAGACAGCCTGCACCATGAAAGCAGATGTCCTCAAGGTGGGCAGTCTCCTGAGGCAGCTTCTGGTCGACACTTCCCAGCATCGAGGCCCCTGTTCCTTGCAGCACATTTCACACAAGAACCGGCCGCTGAGGCCTGGGGTCACTCGCCCTGGAGACATGATGCATGCACTTGTCCGCTTCCTTTTTACCTCATCCTCCTCCCTGTGAAATACCTAGAACCTATTACTGCTGTGCTCAGAACATTCAGGGCTGCCTCAGCTTAGGAGGACAGCAACCTGCCCAAACGGGCCCGCTCCTACCCCAGAGCACACCGCCTGCTCCGCTCAGCCCTTGGACCCTCCTCCCAGCTGTGACCCAGCGCAGGCCACGGCGCGGGGCCCCACGGCAAAGCCCTCCTCAGTGTCACTGCCGCATGACTGCCATGCTCCGCAGCCCTGGCCACCCTGAAGGGCCAAGAAAGGCAACTTGCTGCCTCTTCCTCAGCAGGGGAAGGAAGGGTTGGGCTGTCAGGAGGGCTCTGCAGCCCCAGTGCTTGTTTCAGAACCCAACTGGCAGTGCCCCAGTGTTTCATGGTCAAGATATTTCTGTAGTTCCCTCATTTCATCCCCATTGCTGCCTAAATGACCAGAGCAATGCAAGGAAAGCCTTTGCTGGTTTTAGCTGCTGGGCTGTGGTTTCTTGAAAGTGCCATCCCTATTTTCCTTCCTCTGCTCAGAGAATAGCCTGTACCATCAATCCAATAGTACAGGAAGGACTGAACAGGAAAAAGTCAAACCAACAAGCTCATCAAGGAAGATGTCTTATGGAGATATCACAGGCTGCCATTACACACTGGAGAGAGGTTAACATACAAGGTTGTAATCTAGAAGGAAGCTTCCTGAATAAGAGCACAGTAGCAGTAATAAGACAGAAAAGCAGTAGGATCTGCTAATACGGATGAAGCAAGGGGGCAAGACTTCCTCACCTGGGGCTCCACTGTCCCATCTCTTACCCTTGTCAGTGCACACAGATTAGTTCAGCACTTATCCCCTTCACTTGCACAGTTCTCCTACCTCAGTGTGGTGGGAAAGTGCTGCTGCCTCTAAGTGCACCACAGAAAGCGCCAGCGCCGTGCGTCTGACCTCCTGGCTGTGCTCCAGATCGTTATGACAAGACACGGATGCATGCGCGGAATAGCTGGGAAAGATGCAGCTCTGCAGCAGTGCCTCCGTGGTATTTGCTGGCTGAAAGACCTCATGGCTTCACAGATGTACAGCAGACCCTGTTCTGAAGTTTCCTCCAGTCAGCCCCTCTGCAAGCTTCAATCCCGTCTTGGGATTAAGGCCCTTGCCTTTCCTATATCCCTCCATTTGTTACACTCTTCCATTTGCTTTCATGCATCAGCACCTGGCTGGTGTGATTGTTCACTTGGAGGGAAGAACAGCAGCTGGCACCAAGCAGAGGCAGGAATTTATTCCCTGTCTGGCATTAGAAAAGTCCTTTCTAGCACCTCATTTCAATTCATCTGTGAAACAGGGGCTCTGAGGCAGCTTCATGCATCCTTGAAACACTGCTCTTTAATTCTTACAAAATGTCAAGCGTTGTACAGCGGCTAAGCACCATTGCTGCAAACTCTGTAGTGTCCTAGGGAACAGCGTGTGAGAGCACAGGAATAAAGCTGATCAGGCATTCATATAGATGTGCACATGTAAATGACACTACAAGGTTTTGATATACCAGAGAATAACAAATATGACCGATACAGACAGACATTTACAGACACAAAGATGATTTTAGTGAAGGATCTGGTGATATGGTGCTATAAGCTGCCAAAGATGGATGCAGTCTGAGCTCACAGTTTGAAGTGTCTCCAGGAAATGCAGATACTTACCAAACTTCCCCAAAAGAACCCTAATTAAGAACTCAGTTGAAGTAAAAAACCAAAACCAAACACCCCCTCGGTATTTCCAAGCATGAGAAAATAAATGTCTTTGCTACACCCAGGCAAAAACCCGAAGTCTCTCAGTCACCCTCTGTACGAAAAACAGAGCTTTCCTCTTGAAAACAAGTTTATTATCAGCGTACACCACCATCTAATCACAAAGCCAAAGCAACAGGGAGACAGAAGGATTCTCTAGCTGTCCAGTAGAGGCCAACAGCAATGACAGTAGGGGCACAAGGGACACGTCAGCTACAGGAAAGCTTTACAGTGAAGTCACAGATATCAAGCAGTAGCAAACTGGCAGCAGGGAAAGTTGGAGGAAACATGAACATTACCTTGCCCTGTCCCTGTCCTCTCAACTGTCCATTTCAGCCTTCCAACACATCCATGGCTGGCCTGGCTAAATCACCACTGCCACTGCAGATGCTGCATGCGCAGGAGCTGGGGAGCAAGTGGGTCTCATGAGCACTAAGGGTAAAGCCTGCTTGTGCACAACCCGGGCTGTAGGTATTGGAATACAGTGATAAATGGTGGTTGACGTCACCACTGTACCAGTATTACTGTGCAGATAGAAGGATGTGGTGAGCAGAGGAGGCAATGAATTCAGGTCTGAACACCCACACAGCATTTATTACTGTATTGCTCTGCTCTATTCCTCTCATCTGAGAAAAAGGTGGGAGAGCAGACAAAAACTCACAAGCCTCCAATCTAAAAGGTCGTAGTGGGGCTAGCAGGTTAGAGCTTTGCAGTGGGGAGGCATCAGTGTCAGGGCATTAAGTGGCCAAACCAAACTGTATAGTACAGTGTGTATCCCACCAGAGACAGTCAGGAACCACTGCACTGCACTTTTGCCTGTCCCCAGAATGGCCCCTGAGCCCAGGGCAGCAGCACCAATCCTCAGACCACAGGCAGGGAGCTGGTCTGGCTCCTGCAGGGGAGAGGGGCTCATCCCTGCCCTGCCCTCCTGCTGCAGCTCGTGGCTGCACTGGAGCTCTGCAGGTTGCAAGGCTGACACTGAGGAAGGGCAGGCCAAGCCACTCCTGCATACCTTAAAGGGGGCTGCAAGGAGTCCAGGGTATGCTCCTTGTGTCCTTGGGCAAGAGGGAATGGAGCAGTGCTATAAAGGGGCTTTGCATGCACAGCATAGTGTGGTGGTAGGAGGGTAAAGAACAAGGAGCTGGAATAACCCAAGGAGACTGCAGCAGTGAAGCAGGCACAAAGCAGCTGGGTGCAGGGTGAGAAGGCTCTGTGCTCAGCCCCTGCTGCACCCACCACACCACAACAGGAGGTGCAAAGACTTGGCACAGCACAGCACAACCAGCCAGGCAGCCCGAGGCACCAGATGCACACCCAAGCAGAGGCCAACTCTCACCCAGACCTCAGGGCTCCCCAGGTATCTGTAAGGGAAATTACAGATACGGGAGAGTCAGGCTGGTCAGTCTAAGTACAGTACACAGTGCCTGCACATGTGTGCATGTGCAAGTACATACGTGCACACGTGAAGCTGTGCAAGTATTGCAATGTGAAGAGCAACAAGTAGCCTTGCCCCTGTGAAGCAAATGCTTAACATACAACTGGCTCTTCAGTTCTGGGAGCCCAGCACAGGGTGACCCACCAGATGTCCTTTGTTCCTGAGGACAGTACCCACCACACACAGCCTGGGGAAAGCCATCATATAGGACACGCGTGCAGGATCTCTAGGGGCCCTGATACTTGTTCCCAGCCGGCACAGTACATAGGTACATCTCCTGCACAGAACAAAGCAAGTCAGTGGGCTCAATGCCCAGCTACTCTCCACAAGCACACAGCTCTTGAGCTGTTCTGTACTGTGAGGGCACTGACTCCTTTGCGCCTGAGGTTCCATGACACTTCAGGGCAGCTGAATCCAGCCCCAACGGTAAAGCACTTGGAGACCTGAAGCAGTTCAATTGCCACATTGTTGATTTGAGAAAAGAGGCAACTACTTTTATCCAGCTGTAATTGCATATTCACCAGAAGCAAGTGTGAAGGGTGCAGCAGGAAAGTCTTGGTAGACTCTGCTAAAGCTATTGATATCCCAAGAGCATTTTGCCACAAGTAGAAGGGCAACATCTGTAAGTATTTATAAGCAGGAATAAATTCACACAGAGGAAATAACAATCAGAGCTGACATTTTCTTTTCCTAGAAGAGAGAATTACTGATACTTGCAGTTACCAAGTTCATGATATGGGGGTGAAAATTCCACACAAACAGTACTACATCTGTATTTTCTTCCTATTACAATGGAATTAAAACGATGTCCTCTGCATTGTCAAATATACAGAGCTGGTATAACTCTAGGGTCAAAGGTGCCTTTACCAGCTGGTGACATTTAGGAGGAAGATAATCATACATTACAATAAGCAATGAATAGAACATGGCAGGAGAACTGCTGAAACACGAGTAACAGCATTCTAGTGGAAGGGAAAGCAATAGAAGAAACCACCTCAAAGCTCAGGAAATGGGTAAAACATGAATGAGCCACGCAGAAAGCGGAGGTGTTAGTCAGCAAAGCAGCAGGCTGAAAAACAACAAAGCCCCCCAGCTGGCAGGCTGGGAGCTGGCAGGATGCTGCAGAGGAGGAAGCAGCGCGCTGCTTTTGCTCTGGGGAATGCTGTGTGCCACCTACAGAGACCCCAGCACCCTGCCCTCCCACCTCCCTTTTGCTTTTGCCAGTTGTTTCTTTGTAGCCACCTATATTGGGCTCAGCCTCTGGTTTTCCCCAATATATACATCAAGTCTGAACTGGTTCTGCATGAAGGCTGTAGTATGAGGACACCACTTTGGCTCCTGCCAGAGGGAAAGGGCTTACCTTCACAGAGCTTTGACTGTGCACAGTTTGCTCACACGGAAGGGATCGCACAGAGGCTCGTATCTTCTCTTAGGAAATCACCAGACACATGCTGGTAAACAGAAACAGGAATGACTGTGCCTGTGAACTCACTCTGACCATCTGGAACAGAAACCTACAGCTCTCATACAGCATGCAAAATGCGCCCAGAGCATCTCCCCGATGCCTCACTATGCTGAATACATTCAGCCCACCGGAAAACATGCTTTCCCCAAGGCAGCCTCCATGCCAGCCTTCTCTGAGAGCTGAGACCCCTGTGGATAGCCCATAGGCAGTTCTTTGCCTCCATCAAAGCCCTACCCCACAGCTGGGTTCCTGCAGCTTCACAATCTAAACATCAGCCTTTTCTGGTCAGAGCAACTGATGTGCCCCACCCTCTCCACCCTTCCCTACCACAGCCATTCTCAGATTGGTCCCAGGTCACACACTGCACGTCTGTGCTTCCGAAGAGCTCTGACCCTGCATGAGGCCAGCAAGTCCACTGCATATTCCACAGTGCTCACCTGAGTCAGCAGCGCTGGCAGACCTCTGCTCCTTCCACACAGGATGGCAGAAACCGACCCAAGTAAAGCCAGCATCCGCCAGCTGCTCCCCAGGTCTCTGCTCACAGGGATGCACCAAGGCCTTCAGAACCCTGCTGCTGGCACAGAGCTCTTAATGGCAGGAGCGTCACCTGAGCCTCCCTGATCTTTGTTTCGCCAGTTGTCACAACCCAGCACACTTCAGCCCTGCAGCAGCTTGCCTGGCCACCAGCTCTCGCAGCACGCCCTCCACACTGAGTGGGCCTTGGAACCCTCTGCCACCTCTAACGGGGTGAAAACACATGGGCTACCTTCAACCTCCGACTGTGGAGACGCTTGTAAAGCAAGAGCTAACGGCTGGCATGGCAGAGCTGCCTCCAGCGGCGAGCAGCAGGAGGTGATGGCATGGCAGACCACAGACCAGCAGCACTGCTGGCTCCATCCCAAACCCACAGAACACAGAACAGGCCTGACATAAGCAGCGGCTTCTCACATCATTGTGTTCTTAGGAGGAAAGGCAAGTGGAGGCACAGGCTGGACAAACAGGCAGAGAGAGAAGCACCTTGCAATATGCTGGAGCATATTAACAACATTGAAGATAAACAGGATTTTCTTGGAAACAGATTGCTCCAAAGTAACCAGCGTTTCCAAAAATTCAAAATACAATCCTGCATAGAGGAGCCAAAAGGCTTTGTAAGACTCTTGGGGCAGTCCAAGTTTTGTGAAGCTGTGGCTTTGCTAGTTAGCTGTGTTAGGAGTTCATTGGAAGGTGGCAGAAGATAGGAGATTGCTTTGTTTGAGGAGTTATGGGGTCATTTGCTCCATAGAGCACAGGGACTAATGCAATGAAATCATGTCACATCAGTGTATCTGCACCCAAGGCAGCACTGGTAAACACTGACAGCAGTCTGCAAGAAGAGGAGGAGTTTGAGGATTGCTCCTACAAAAAGCAGGGGCCAAGGGATTCCGTGCTCCACTGCGACTGGTTGTGGTGTGAGGCTCCTGCTCAAAAAAGGAAGCTGAGCTGCTGGTTGCTGCTCTGTACCAACTCTGCACAGCCCCAGCTTCCACCTCCCTTCCCTGCCACTGTGCATGTGCAGAAGTTGGGTAGAGAGCATGGAGAAGCTGGAATGTGCTAGGAGCAGCAAGAAGCTAAACCGATGGCAGGTAACTAGCAAAAGAGGTAATATGAACAGCAGCTGAATGCATTGGTCCTTCCTGCTGGGGAGCGCAGGTGGAGGGTCATAAGAGATCTCCTAAGAACTGCAAAGGTGGGAAGAATCCCTGGTGCTTCTGGATGAGTGCCTTGCAGCAGCTCGGAACAAGGCCATGGAATGGGTAACACATGCTAAACTGCAGGTCCTAATTCCTGCCTTGCGGAAGAAACAAGGCACATGATGGCTCTGTTGCCTAGCTTACGCTGTGGAGGAGGATACTGTGTGCTTCTGGGGAGCCTTAAGTAGGCAGTGCCACCCAGCAGTGAACTGTCCTCCATAACCTTCAAGCCTGGAGCTTGACAGACACATGCACTGGACAGTGACTGTAGCACAGCAAGAGCCTCCCAGAGCCAGCTCCTGGAGACCTCACTCACCAAAGGCCAAGAGGGCAGACACTGGGGCCAACCACAGCACGAGCAGACCTGGTTCTCACAGCAACTCTCTAGAGGATCCGGACAAGAACTGGGGACCGGTTACAGCCCTGAGCCAGGTGTGGAAATTCTCCCCCCAAGAGGCACTTGAGTGTTTCTCACACTGTTGTAATTCTTGTTGCTGTGTGGGTGGCTCACTGCAGGTGAAACCAGCAGTGGCTGAGCTGGGGAGAAGCAGTCAACCTCAAACTCTTCAGCTTATGCCAAATTCCCCCATGTCTAAGAGCTGGGGAAACAGCCGCAAGTAGGAAAGTCCCAGTGACAGGTTAGGCACTGACTCAGTAACCATCAAGCAGAGGACAAACAACATACTGCTGTGATGCCTGTTCTTACGCAGTGGGACCATGGAAGCTGCCGATACACCAAGATCAGGTACAGAAACTCCTTAGAGCACCTGCCACACTCCACGGACAGGTCTAAGACAGTCATCCCTCTATCAAGGACAGGCTGTGGGTCACAGGCTGTACTCTACCAACTCTTGCCACTACAATTGCCTCTCTGCATTCAGTGTACAGAAGTTTAGGGCTCCTGCACAGATGGTCAGTTCTGTTAACAGTGGAGCAAAAAAGGAAATGGAGCTCCTGCCCCCATGGCAGCACTTGGTTCCCACCTCTGTTCATCCACAGCTGCAGCCAGTTTTTCTTCTCTATCTTGCAGTCTTGCTGGTGGGGCAGAAGGCAGCTGTGTGGACAACTCCATGTTGTAGAAAGCCATTGGACGGACAAGATAGAAACAGGACAGCACAAGGGACAAACAGAGCAAAGCACCTTTGCCAGAGTTCAGCAGAGCTGCGAAGCTCCTCTCAACATTCCTTTCTCAGCTTGTCACAAGAATGAGAATACTCAGGACTTGGCAAACCAGTGGTGCTGCTGATGGCTGCTACTGGGTACTCAGGCAAAACACACTGAGGCATAGCTTCAACTTTGCTTAACTGTGTTGGTGAGGTACCTGGGCAGTGCCCTCTGTTCCTCACTTGGCTGGTCAGCAGAGGGGATGCTCTGTGTGTGTGGGCACACTGCAGGGGCACAGTTCCCTGGAGAATTAGTCAAAACCACCCGTTCTTTGTGAAAGCAACTGTATGCAGAATTACACACCTCTGTCAGAGACAGAATGCAAACGGCACACATCATGCTCCCTAAGGAGTTTTCTACAGAAAAGACATGGCTATGAGAAAGCAAACTGCTCAGTCTCCATTCACTAAGGAGTCACATAATTCTAGTCACAAGAAAATGTCAGAGAGCAGGATTCTGGAAATCACAACCCCCTCAATTTGATTCTCTCACCCTTTGCTCCTTTGCTCCGCTACTGCTATTATGCAACACCTAAAAGAACTTGTTTTTTTAGATGCAAGTTTGTAGCTCATTATGGGTAAGTGCTTGCATCCTGCCTGAACAGCGCAGGGTCCCAAAGCAAGATGCAGAGACAAGTTATTTAAAAAGCTGGCCCCTCCTTTACCTTAAATTAACTTGCTCCCACCTCCAAGACCTTGACCCCACATCCTCACACTCCTGCTCCACATCAGTCTCATCCTCTTGTGGCTATTGTTGGTTTTCCACAGGCAATGACAAGCCTTATGATTGACAGGAATTTGCCAACAGCTGTTCCACATAAGTCTGTATTTCTAAGGAGCCAACACTGTTCAGAAAGAAAAGGTGAGGCTGTGGCACTCTGCAAAGGAAAAGCATGTATCAGAACTAGCTTCTCCTGAACTGGGAATACACCTGCTTTTCTCAGGAACCCATTCCATTCATGGTGAGTCAGGTTGCTAGTACCTGGTAGGCAGCCAGGCAAAAAGATGTGGAGGTGGATTGATGGTGAGAGAGTAATGAAGTTTTATAACTAGCCTAAAACTTGGCACTAGCCCCCACCTGCACTGCAGTCTTACAAACACACCGGGAAGCACAGAGAATACACTTACCATGGTCAGTAATTCTCTGTCCTGGTAAGAGCCCTGTGCTAGCTGAACAGGCCACTCTTGGAGGGTCCCAGCCGCCAGGAAAGAATCTCCTCTCTCAGGAGGGCTGCTCTGCAAGCATGGGCTGTCCCCACATGCAGCTCAGGCCAGTGCACCTTGCTGGCAGCCTGCGGCCAGCCCAAGCCACAACCCCTCACACTCTGGGCAGATCATCTCAGGCTGGAAACCCATCACTGAAACTTCACTGTGTTTTATAGCACTGCAACCGCTGCGGGTGGCAGAAGCGGAGGCACTGGAGGATGGAGCATGAGCTGCAGACATGAGCCATGCCTGTAGCAGCACAGGCTGAGCTGTCCACCTGCCTCAGAGTCCATCACCAGCTCCGGGTTAGGCAAAGGCATAGGAATAGGGCTCCCCCTTCTTGAAGAGTTACAGTTCAATTTCACCAGAGAAATACTGAAGGGAGAAAAGGGGAAGAATACCCCCACACAGAAAGCCATCCAACAGAGGTCACAGCTACGTAGAAGACAAAGCCAAGGAAAGGCAGTATAAAGCTGCTCCAGCCAAGTGCAAGCCTTCCAGGACAATTTCACAAAGAGCACAAGGGAGAGTGCAGGAGCAGAAGGGGAAGAAAGCACCACTGGTGTCCCTGTGCCTCCCTTAACAGCCCTGTGCTATCACAGCAGAGTCACCCATTATGGGCAGCTGCAGTGACTAGCTGTGGGATTTTGCTTCAGCTTGACTTCGCTTGGATTTAGGGAAGTGAGGCTTGCTCATAAAGCAGACCATGGCCTCTGCATCTTCCTGCTCCACCATTTAAGTACAGGTTTGGTTGATGGGTCCTAGAAAGCCGCCTTGTCCATCTGCCTCACACCCTTCCCACTTCACAGAGCTTGTGCTCATGTTACGTGCAGAAGTGACTCCCCTCGTGCAAAGAAAGAGTAATTCTGATAGAAATAAACCTCACCTGAGTGGAAATACAACTCAACCTAACATTTTCAGTAAAAACAAATAAATAACATGTTCACCAACACCTTAGGTACAAGCAGCGAGATCTTTCACCAATCACCTCCTTAGTGAAAGTGAGCTATAAACCAGTGCCTATGATTAACTATATTAACCATCACATCTAAATACAGACATTTCACTGTGCACCTCCTCCCAGGGCTTACAGACATTTTTTTACTGCTGCAAAACTGATGGGGAGATACCTCTCCTACTTGGCCAAACCAAACTTTGAAGCAAGATTTGCAGTACAAAAATCTTACAAACCAGTTTCTGTGCTCAGCATTATGGCTTCCTTAAGCATGGCAATGCAAATAGGGGTTTCTAACCTAATAAGAACATACATACGTATTTTGGTACACAAAAAATGTCTTAATGGTTCTTAACCATTCAGCGCCACTGCCAGCTGATTGGGGTGGAATGTACCACATCAAAATACATAATGCCCTAGAAATGCACAGAGTTATGAGTAAAACTTTTGGAATAACTAACAAACAACAAGCACATGCTGCCTTAAAGAGCCCAAAAAAAAGCTCCACCAATTTAGGGGGTCTGACCTTAAACTGATAAACTTCCTGGGAAAACACTGCTTAGAAGTATCTGATTCCATTTACAACTGTAGAAGTATGAAATAACTTCTTGCTTCTACAAAATAAGAAACTAATCATCAATAACAGCATTATGTAAGCTCAAATAACAGGAATCTTTATTTTGGGTCTCGATTGAGCATGTGTAGAAACAATACCCCATGCTGGGGCTAGGCACACAGGACCTCCCTCCTCCCTTCACCCCAATAAGTAAGTTATGGAAGCTCCCCTTTGATGTGCACCTACATCCTACTTCCAGGTGTGTCAGCACCTTCTGCATCACCTCTGTGTGCTTCCCAAGGAGCTGAACTAAGAACTCCTACATTATGCAGCTGCTGCTGGCTTCAGAGAACAGTTAAGGCCAGAGAAGCTTTAGCTCTGGCTTTGCACCCCTGACAGATCTGTAGCTGCAATTGTTAGGTACCAATCCCTACTGTCCACTGGGGCCTGCATCACATACCGGTTGCCAGCCCTGCAGCAGGCACGATATCACATCCCAACTGAATCCTTGTCTGAGCTGCAGCAGCCCTCACTTTGGTCAAGACTGGAAGAACAAGCAACATTTCAATCTGCCATACAGTTTATTTCCAAGGGCTGGTTTGGTGCAGCCACGGCAAGTGTGGCTAGGCGACCCTCATGTAGCAGCTGTCCTCCTGGACAAGGCCTCGTACACAACTCATTTTTCTCTCATTCTTCCTGTTTCCCCTCAAAAGCTCTACTGGTCTTTTTTGAACTGCAGGTGCCAGTCTGGAACCCTCACTGTGAACGGTGCGAGAATCAGCAGCACAGGAGTTATCCACAGAAAGAGGAGGCACCAACTTGTCTGAGACCAGGAGCTCTGGGGGCTCGGCAGTTTTTCTTTCTAAGTTTAGCCCAGTGCTGGCCAGTGATTGCTCTGGTAAAGCAGCTGCAGAACCGCACCTCCTGCCTACTGCGGGCTCCAGCACCTCCTGCCTACTGTGGGCTCCAGCACCTCCTGATTTTCCCCTGCATTGCTATGTTTCCTCAAGTGGTTGTGCATGTGGCAGCGGAAGGCAGTATTCAGTCTGTTACTGCTGCTCTCCTGCATTCCTTTACCAGTACAGTTAAAGCTGTTAGGCTTTGTTCCCTTTGTAGTTCTCTCTCTGCTGTTAAAATCTTGACAGTTTGGCTCTAACACATGCAACACCAGCTCCTCTCTGCTGGTATTTTCATCTTTGCTATCACCAGACAGCTCATTAGAGCTCAAGATCCAAAGGATGCCATCACTGATCTGTGCAACATTCTCACTAAAGACTAAATCTGGGACAATTTTGCCATCAAAACCCTGTGCAATCAAACATACATGGTCATCTGTCTTCAGGTCAGGTTCACAGATCATTGTTTCTGGAGGTCTTCCTCTCAGGCTGTTGTACAAAAGATGAGTGAAGGATTCACACTGTGACCTGGAGACAACCTCACTGTCATTGTCATGGTATGTACCATTACACTTAACTACATTATCACAAGGTTGATAACCAGATGGCTGAGGTCCAGTGGGTCAAGAAATGACACTGGCTTTCTTTTGAACATTTTGGTATGTTACTTGGTTACGTATTTCTTCGTCCAGCAGGAAAGCTGAAGCACTGTCATTTGCATGTGTGGGGAAAGATGGAAAATCACTATGTTCTGAAGAGGTGTTGTGAACATCAAGGTCAGTGCAGGGAGATCTGTAGTTGGTGTAACATGTCTGATTGCAAGGGGGCTGATAAATTTGATCTCTGCAGCTCAGTTCTGGTGTGTCTGAAAACTGTGTTAAAGGTGGTGAGGCGCACACATTTTCAAAGTACAGACTCAGGCTGCTGTCAGCCATAGATTGAGACATAAGGGCATCAAAGCTCTTGTAGGCAGAACCACAGGGCTCCACAGATGGAGACATAAGGACATCAAAGCTCTTGTAGGCAGAACCACAGGGCTCCATGGATGGAGACACAAGGGCATCAAAGCTCTTGTAGGCAGAACCACAGGGCTCCATGGATGGAGACATAAGGGTGTCAAAGCTCTTGCAGGCAGAATCAGAGGGCTCCATGGATGGAGACATAAGGGTGTCAAAGCTCTTGTAGGCAGAACCACAGGGCTCCATGGATGAAGACATAAGAGTGTCAAAGCTCTTATACGCAGAGCTACACAGCCCCATGGATGGAGACAGAAGGGTATCAAAACTCTTGTGTGCATGGTTGCTTACTCTGTCTTTTTTGGTCCCAAATGATGGTTTATTTGGAGATTCCTGGATCAGGACACATGAATCATGCTGACTTTCAGAACTGCATGGAAAAAGGCTTTGATGAACCATATGTTGAAGCTCTCCTGCATCCAGAGAAGTAGAATTTACGCTGGAGCTGTGATAGCCAGATTCAAAGGATTCTTCTGATTGTTCTGACTTCTTGCTGGCTGTACTACAATTGTAGTCATCTTGAGCAGCTCTGCTGAAAAGGGAAACATCACATGGCTGCCGACTCTGGGCTGTGCTTTCATTTGTATTTTGCTGTGAGGGATTTTCTGACTCAAGTTTCTCAAAGGTTTTGTTCTCACCCATGATGATGTCTGGGTCTTTATGGTCTTGCATGTTTTCATCTGCCAGGAGCTTAATAAACATGCTAGCTAGTGCATCATTGTGTTCAGTGTGCTCTCTGAAAGCATTGACACTGCTCTCAGAAGGCTCAAACACAGCAATATGGTCACTAGTCTCTTCTTGGCGCTCAGTCTCAATGTCTGTTAAGCATTCACAGATTTCTATTGACTCTTCAACCAGAATTGCCTCAGGGGTTAAAACTGCGCTGCTGCCGCTCAGAAACCACTCTCCAGACTTGTTGTGGCAACTGCAAGATTTCTCAACATTTCTGATGTTATCTTTTCCCTTGAAGTTTTGACTTGGCAAGATTTGAGCCAGGCAGTTCTTGCAACTTCTGGTTTTGGAAGTCAAAAGAAAAGGAGAGTTAATGTTTGTGTAAGAGGGAACTATTTCATGCTGTAAAGCAGTTTGGTGTTTTTCCTCCTTTGTTTTACTTACATTTCCTTTTCCAAATGATTCTGCTTTAAGTCATGGAAAGGGAGCTTAATTTCATCAATGTAGCACAAAACTGAAAACTAATAAAGACACAAATGAGATTTAGGACACATGTGAATTGTATTTCATAACCCCTGCACTAGCCAGACAATAGCACTTATTACATATTCTACTTCTGGTGAGCAGGAAAAGGTTTTTTTTCTAAAGTCTTTAAATTACCTTGACATTTTTTATGACCAAATGGCTCTTTGCTGGATTTGGGATTTGATCCCACCACTCTTTCTTCACTCTGCAAGGGAAGAATTAAAACTGTTTGCTTTGACTGCATTTTGGCTTGATCAATGTGCACTTCCCTCTTTTGTTCTTCTCCCCCTCTTACCCATCTGCACTGCAGCAAGAGGAAGTGCTTGTTCTGTGCACCTTCAAGTGCTGCTTTTCATTAAACTATTGCAGAGATATTTGTACATTTGGTGCATGACTGTTCTACAAAACCAGTGTCACACGTTCTTCTACTCATGTTTGAACTGATGCACAAAACAGATGGGATACCACCTTCACATTAACGCTAAGAAATTTAAAAATAAATACAGATATTTGACCATCATTACTGGAACTCCAGCAAAGATGGGCCAAAACCTGACAAACCCCAGAAGCGCAGCCTGTTTGGACACTCTAACAAGCCCATTCTGATGAGATTAATAGAGAATATTCAGTTATCGATTTGGAAAATGAGAGTGCAACTGATTCGCGTTTATAAAATGTCTGCTTGTAGAGAGCCAGATACAGGTGCTGAGGAAATGTAAACCCTCAGATTCCTGACCAAGACACTCAGCTAACTGACAGCAACACCGCTATCTGTGCAAAGCGCTGCTCTGGGAAACCCATGGACAGCACGCTACGTACCTGCTAAAACAGAAGTAACAAAAGACAGACAGTGCCATGATCAGAACGCAGGACACAGGAACAGCCATCTGCAGAATGTCTTCAGCTGTCATTCGGTATTCTGTTAAACACATGTACACTTACATGCATCTGTGCATCTAAATACAGGTACTGGCAATATGAAATTCATTGCTGCTCTTTTGCGTCTTAAAAAATGCTCCTTTAGAGGATGTAAAATCAAGTCTTCAGCAGATAAACAATAGAACATAAACAGCTACCCATGGTGATGGTGTGTGGCATGTCTGACACGTCAGTGCAGATACCGCAGCCAGTTACGGTGTCAGGAGCCAACAGTCTGTACTGTGAGGCCATTTGCAAGCTCTTGGGGACAACCTCTCACACAGTCCCTAACAATATCATCTCCTCTGTAGTGCGCCTGTGCTTCTTGTCCCTTCTGTTGCGCTTCAGAGGTTTCGAACACCCTCAGCTCTCTGCTGGCTAAAGTATTGCTTAATTTGCAGCCTAAATGTCTTGTTCATTCACACAAACTTGCTGTTATGTCAATGGTGCTTTTTAGTCTAAATCTCTCTTCTTCCCTGGTGTCTACTTCATGAAATAATTATAGCGAATAAACCCATTCCCTTTCAGCCTTTTTTTCACAAGGCTAAGCAACCCAACTTCCCTTAGTCTTCTCTTCCTCAGTTTCTCTTTCTATGTTTAGTCTGTTTGGAAGCCTTTACAGGTGTATCCATAATACATTCAAAAGGATGGAGCTGTTGATTCATAACCCTTCTCTGAGAGGACAGCTGAGGGCTTGTTTGTAAAACTGCACCATCCCTTTATCCAGCTGGTATTTGTCACAATACTTACCATAGTAAAATTCAACTTTTTCACTCCATTCACTCCAGTAGGCCGGGTAGTCTGTATAGTTACACCTCACACTTGCAACGTAATCATAGCCTCTCCTCAAGGAGCTTGCAGTGATTTCAAAGCTTTTTGCCTGGTAGATGATTGCTTTTACAAAAACCTGAAAAGGAGATGAGAAATTTCCCTTTGGTTTCTTTCTGAGCTGAAGGGTCAGTGACAACAATTAAGTAACAACGGTGTTATGTGTTTCAGTGGCCCTTCACAAGTGAGCAAATGAATGACCGTGTACCTGATCTGGTGTATGAGATACTGCATTTTGTTGTCATGAGTGGGTGGCACTTGTGACACGTCACCAAGCATGCTCTCCCCCTACCAGAAAAAGCCTTGTCCTGAAGTGCTGGGAGGTGGCTGAAATGCCTCAACTGCACCACGGAGTCATAAGCAGCTTCCAGCTTCCTGATACCTAAGGAGCCAGTTAAATTCAGGGAACAGAAGTGTTGTATTTTCGATCTCTGCTCTGTTTACTGTGATCAGCAGAAAATTCTGGGCGGCAGTCAGAAGAGTTTCAATCCTTTAAAGCCCGCTGAACCACTCTGGGGCAACGTGACCCGTGGCAGTACCATTATTCTTTAAAAGGTTTCTAGACTTTTCAGGACTTTTCAGGCCTGAGAACTCCAGAGAGACAGAAAATCAAGGGACTGGCTTTCTCTTACCTCTGTTGGGTGCTGTTTCCTCCAGTATTTCACTTCATGGATGACTGGCTGTCCAGAGAGCATGGATGGAGGAGAGTAGCCCTCCTCCCAGCTCAGATTGAAATTACCATTTTCAGTTTTCTCAATGGCAAGGTTTTTGGGGGCCCTTGGCTTAACTGTACATTAAAAAAATACAATCAAAAAGAATGGCAATAGCAAAGCACTGATGGAGAGAAGCAGAGACAAACATTCACTAGAGACCAGAATCTCATCACAGTCAATGCATCTAGCCCTTTCACTATACAGCACAAGGATATAGAGGCCAAAAAAGAGCAACTGCAAGGTATTCATTAACAAGCACTAACTCTTCAAGCTGGCTGAACAAACTGCAAGTCCAACCTTTTGGTGCACTGGATGCAGCTTTCAGCCCGGAAAAACGCAACAATGCTGACGAATGCCTGCCTGAGGTGTGTGACTGATTCTCTGAGTGTCTGAGGTGACAAGTGTTATGAACAAGCATGCTGTTATAGCAAACAAGGTGCCTGTAGAAAGATATAAACTGTTCCTATGCTCTGCCTTGTGAAGAGCAGAGTCATTACCTTCTTTTCACTGGTTGTTATAATCCAACAGCAATTATTGCAATAATTTCTGCTTGTGTGGATGACTCAATCTGTATGAAAAAACAGTGTGGCAGAGGCAAGAATGGAAGAAATTTCAGCAGGGATAACCTAGTGTCTTTCTAGAACGTAGAAGCAACACATTCCTCTTCATCCCTGAATTCCACAGCCACAAGTGAAACTGCATTAAAGATACGTCTAAGCCCCAGAATTGCTGCTTCCTGGCATCTGAGAGGGTACTGCTAGAGGAAGAATCGCTCCCTGCTTGCCTCATTACTTAGACCCTTTTCTTAAGAACCTACTCCAGAATCAGGTTTCTAAGCCAAATGGAGTTTGCATTTAAGCCAGCATGACACTTTTCACCTCCGATAAGGGAAAACCATTCCAGCAACTTGAATGAGGAGTTAGTTAGGATTGCAAAGCCTGCAGCCAGATGCCTGGTGACAAAGTAAACAGTTTCTTACCAACCAGGGCTGGTGTAACACTGTAATTCCACATATCAGTCCCATTGTACTGTAGAGCTAGAACATATGTGAGGCCTGATACAAAATAATCCGGACATATTGTGCAAGTGCACCTTAAACTCTCTTTTCCATTCTCGGGGACACACACACTGTTTCTGGAAAACAGGCAGAAAATGACGTGATGTTTAGAGAGTGTGGCACACTATTTCTTGAAAGGGTGAAATCAAGCCTCCCAGTGTGTAGAGCTATCAAACCTGAGACACATAAGCTCAGTTCCTGGACATGTTTAGCCCAAACAAATCCAAACCAAAACTGAGCTCCCCCAAACAACCTGTCCTCCCCAGACACCCCTTGAGTATCTGTATTGCACAAATAAAACCTGACAGAAAGGCCGAGGACTGATCGCAAGAGGGAAAATTAACACTCTTCATCACGCTCCAACCTATGAAGGAGCAGACCGACAGCTTGCTAGCATATGAACAGGCTTACTATGGTGTATACAGTGTTATTTGGATGTCTGTGTGCAGAAATCACATGGAGAGGAACAAGAGAGCACAAACACATCTTCCTTTGTAGGAGATGACAACTGGCCCTGTGGCAGAACAGGGACAACAGCCTGTGCTTGAACATGGAGTTAGACTGTGAACAGAAATAATCACCTGGGCTGCAGGGGAGAATACCTTTCACACAGGCTGTGGATGGGGAATCAGGTCAGATTGCTCCTGAAGGAGGTAACATTTTGCATGAAGTTAAGGTTTGGTAAACTTATGAGAGCCCCACCACTGCTACAGGTGGGAATTGATCACTCCTCTATTCTAAGCGTGCAGAGGTCTGCAGAACAGACCACTGAACAGCATGCTGCAACCCCTCATCCTCCTGGCAAGAATAACAATCTGGATTACATTTGTCTCAGGCACTCATGGTAGAGGGAGGGGATCAGAGCCGATACTGGCTACAGGCCAGACAAAATTTCAACACTGGTAACCTCTTATTAAATACTTACGGCAGAGAAAAAAATTCCTTCCTGTAGTAGAGGAGGAATTCCTTGGAGCAATTTATGTGTGCAGGCACCTTCCAGTGACAAATCAGCTCTTTGTCATAATCTGTGAAGCACGCGAATTCCTGCACATGTCCTACAGCCGTGACTAGGGAGAAGCAGCACACAAGGAGAAGCAAAAGAATAAAAATCCCACATAAATAGGACTAAGCAGAAACATTCACTTTTCCATCTAAAGGGAGTCACCAATCCCTGTGAATTCAGTGTTATTTTTCATGTTTGAGGTAAATGGAAAGAGATGCAAGTACCCAAATGTCTCCACCTTTCTGGAGACATTTATTTAGTGTGAGGTGTCCCTGCCCATGGCAGGGGGCTTGGAACTGGATGATCTTAAGGACCTTTCCAACCCTAACTACTCTATGATTCTGTGATTGTCTACGGTCTGACAGGATAAAGGTCTGCAGTAGTAACAGTGAAATAGAAAGGCACAACTCAGCCAACATTCTTCCAAGCACAGAAAATCTGATTCTGATAGCTTTTAATTTAATTACAAAACATTCAATTACAGCATCATCCTATGTGTTAAATACAAAATGTTCAAAAGCCAAAATGTAGATAATTAACAATCCAAAATCACTGCCCACAGGCACGCATTCCTGCTCTATCTACAATGGTTCTAAGCCTCCCAATGCATGTCCTCTGCCTCCCCAGAGCAGTTCCCCCATTGCCTAGCAGAAATTCCTGTCACAGGCTTTCTCCTAGCATACACCTTTTCTTAATTTCACTCAGTATTTCCTGTTCTGTCTTCTACTTTTCATTGTTATGATAGTGTTCAGAGACCTGGAGAGATTGAGTCATATTGTTCCAGGCAATGAGAAGGTCGGCAAAGCCCAAAGTCTCCGCACTCCCAGGGCTCACAATTACAATATTCCACTAGCAGCATTTAAGAAAAAAAAGAACAAAAAACACCATGGCTTAAACTCTCTTTGCCAGCTCTGGGAAGGGAAATGGAATACGCAACCCTCACCACCCTGCCCTGCCTCGTTTTACACTCTTCCGATGCACTTTACATGAGTGAAACAAAGCACAGAGGAGGAGCAGCTGTGTGACAGAAAGGTCATGCAGTTATCAGGACTGACAGTGAGCCAGACATGGGACCAGAATGCAGTCATTCCTAAATGAAACAGTCAGAAATAGCCAATACTTTCATCATCCCAGACAATTCTTTGCCTGCTCTAACGTTTGACATCTCTGTTATTGGCAAATATTAACAATATCTCTCTTCTCCTGCACAAGTTGTAGAGATCTAAATCCTCTTCTCCTGCTCAACAGCCAACAGAATTTAGAATAGCTTTTGCCGGGGCTTAGAATCCCATTAATTGATATTTTTCTGACAGCTTCCTAAGGGGCTCTGCTATAAGGTTTCCTACAGCAATTATACAAGGGCCAGTTTTGTTCACAAGGTCCAGCACATTACTAACTCCCCATGCTTGTCATTTGCATTGCAAATTCAGATTTAAGTAAGTTGTGAACAATTCACATCCTGTAAGGTCCTTGTCCTTCAGTCACTGCTTCTTCACAGGCTTGTTCTTTCCAATAGATTCTTAAGTTTCAAATTATTCCTTCCAAGCAAAACCTTTTGTTGTCAAAAATACCCAATTTCATTTTATCATCCCTTCATTTCTACTTTTCTGCAGTCCATTTGTCTTACTTATTCTGATACAGCATCTGCAAGTATAATAAACATGATGGTCAAATACCTTTTAGATACATAACATACAACGGAATCTACCACCAGACCCTCTGGTAATTCAATAAAAACCTGACTCGAACACTTCACTGTTGAGAACTCTCAGTGTATAGTTTTTCACCAGCATTAAAAAGCACACATCACTTGCACTTGCCTTTCTAAAAGGTCTCTCACAAAACTTGGCTATCAAGCAGGCCTGAGTCATGTAAGTAAACTCAGCCACCTTAGTGAGGCTCACTCATGCCAAGAGATTTGGCAATGTAAAAGAGCCATTTAAAACTTTTGTACAAATAATAATCTGAATTGTCTGGTATAGCCACTGGTTCTAAACCTGGGTCTGAGGCAGCTCACAGCTTCATTGGTGTTCAGATACTTAGAAAATGGTTATAGCTAGAACATCAGTCAGCTGGTTACTTAGTTAGAACTATCACTGTTGTATCCTTTCTGGATGGCAGCACCACATTTAGCTCCCTTTCCTTCTGCACAGTCCCTGATTCTTCAAAAGACCCCAGGAATCATCAGAAGAAAGCAGTGGTGACATTTGAAGCCTTTCAGAGATCAACATCATTATTTTTCAATGTGTTAATGATCTTACACTCACAAGAATACTTCAACTAACCGAAGCTCCTCCTGCTGTGTTAAGCTATGCTGATTTGCAGCTTTGCTTTACCTTTCAGTGTCCTCAGGTCTTTCCAGATCTGTACATTATTTTCCCTATTCTTTTCCTGTGACCTCCCTTTCCATATCTGGTACACCATACTTTGTTTAAACCTCAGATATAGAAGAATTTCCTTTTGAAACCACATAGAGCACAGAGGTTGATTTCAGTTCATGCAGTTAAAAAAGGGAACTGAAATACTGGATTTATTTTTTAATCCCTAACTAGAACATCGTGCTGAAGACACCTGAAACATGCAGTTAACCTGGGGAAAAATGTGTAAAATTAAACCTTGATAAAGGTAATTTACAGAAAATGGGGGATGTGTTCTACTTTTATGGGATTTCTACACAGATGTCACTGGGTTACTGCTGAGCACCTTGCTTGGAGCAGTGTCCAAAAGAGGTTTAGAGGTTAGGTAATGGGGAAGCAGGGAGATGACATTCCAAACTTCAGTTCCTCCTTCCTGCAAATTCATATTTTTTCTTGCCTATACGGAAAAGGTCAATAAAAAGAAAGAAAAAAAAAAGCCAAAACTTTAGAACTTGCTCTAGTATATGGGTATTTCTGACACATTTTATAGGAGTTAAGGAATGGTAACAGTGTTGCCTACTGGCCAGGGAAAATGCTGCTGATAAAAACCTCAGAATAATCAGTGAAAACATTGACAAATGTACCTTCATTTGTTGCATATGAAAAGAAAAGGATCCACAGGGTATGCGATGCAGCACTTGGAAGCCTTGCCATCACTGACACTGGCCAGGCTCAGCAGGACAAGCTGTGTTGAAATCCTGTCAACAGAAAACATTATTACAAGCTCACATCAGCGTCTCAGCAAAGGTAAAGGTGTAGTTTTTATTGCTTCTGCTAGATGTTAGGATTCAGATCCCCTGCAGTGCCTCATCCCCCTAAAGTCAGTCATGGACCAACGAGAAGTGTAGAAGAATAATACAAATGAGCTCAAAGACTTTTCTGCAGAGTCTGAATTGCAGAATCCTGGCCTGGCACTGGAGATACCCATTTTAGCTACCAGAAAAACAAAGCTGCCAGTGAGGCATTGAAAAGGTAAAGACTAGACCAAAATCACTGACAGGCAACACATCACCAAAGCCCTATGATTCCATTCAGATAACTGAAAGAACCTAAGCATGACATGTCTGATCTACTAAAGTGTTTTCCCCAGGTCTTATCACAGTACCCTGATATTATCATCGTCTTGAAAAAGACTGTAGCAAAGACCTCTGAGCCCCGCTTCAGCAGAATGCAGATTCATTAAACTAGTAAATAATTGGAAGCTGTGAAACACATACCTAAGTCATGATATAATCAGCACAATTTTGGAAAGGAAAATTATGCAGCTTTCACATATTAGAATTCCTTAAGCACAGCAAAGATGCTCAAGTAAACCGAAACAGATGAAACAATTCATTTAACACTTTCAAAACACATGATTCCCTAAGATTCTTTTGCTGATGCAACACAGCCACAAAGTGGAATATCGTATTTTGGATTAGCTATGGCTACCAATGTTCACGTTACTAGAAATGTGCCCAATGCAGTTAAGATTTCGGGCTTTTCACATTTTGGGAACAAAACATGACTGATCATAGTAATAATTATTTGAGAAGAACACAACTGCTTTTGCTGCTGCTCAGGAAACAAAAAAAGAGCAAACTGCTCCAGCATACAAAAATCCTTCAGCTTTCCCCAGTTTTTCCTGGAATTCCCAAGAGAGGAAGTGTTTGCTTTCCAGCCCGTTGTTACGTAGCTGCTGCATGACTGAAGTTCCGAGAAACTCTGCACAGTTTGGCAGAGAATCCTGCATCCCGCAAGCATGTGTGAATCAGAGACGGCACAGCAAAACCATCTCCCCAGGAGGGAAGCTCTGCGCAGGCAGCAAGCGGCGGTACCCTGCGGCTCTAACTGCAAACCCTGGGAAAACTCTGTTCATAAAAACGGAAAGCTTTCTTTTAAAACCAGCAGTGGACGATAAAGCCGATGCAAAGGGAGGATATGTTAACATGGAACAGCTTTCCTATCTGCTAGCCCTTATGTTTGTCACACACAGGATTTCCGGTCTTGTATGATCACTAAAGAAGGAACTGTACTTCAGCCTGGTGGATTTTAACGGACCAAGACATTTTTTATTCTTTTTAAATGACTGATTTTACTAATATTTTAATGTCCTTTTAATCCTCATTCTACAAATTCCTGCATGTAATTTGGGATACCTCCCGCTAATGTGTTACACAGCAACACACAAATGGTATCTGCATTTCTGGTGATGGACGCCGCACATCTGGATAAACCCCTACTGACAGATACGGGGAGAGCCTCCCAAAATGAGCAGATGGGTTCTCTTGGAAAAACGTGGATCGAGTCAGATTTGGGTGATGACTTCAGCCGAAGTTCCTGCTCTCCAGCATGTTCTCATATTGAGATGACAGAAGTCAGCAAAGGGGATAAGGACACGGCACCTCCGCAACGGGAGGGGCCGCAGGTCGAGCCCTGCGGGTGTTCTGTCACCGCAGAGACCGAACCGGGACAAGCTGGAAATAAAACCCGCTCGAAGTGCAAACCGCGAGCACCACAGCCAGGGGCAGGGGCCCGTGCTCCGCCGCCTCGTCCCGCACCCGCCGGGCGGCATTCCAGCAGAAAGGACTTCCCTGGAAGTTCCACCCGTTTTGTCGGATTCGCCTCAGCCGCAGCGTCCGAGTCCAGCGGCCTGGGCGAGGGACAAGGGAAAACTCTGGCGTGGCTTCCCAGCCCCGCTGCCCCCGGAGCATTCCGAGCAGCAGCCGGAGATCCGCCCGTGCCCCCGCCCGCACCGCGCGCACCCATCCGGGCCCGTCCGAGGCGGCGGCGGCACCGGCCGCAACACGCGAGAACCCGGCCCCACCACAGCCCGCAGCAGGGAGGAGCCCGCGCGGCCACCGAGCCGGGAGGGGCGGAGGAGCCGCCGGCGGTACCTGGCCTGGTCCTGGTCCGGGTCCTGCGAGGAGGGGCGGACTCCCGCGCCCGGGCTCTGGCTCGGACCGGGTCGGTACCGACCCGCGGTACCTGTGGGTCCGCCGGACACGGGCGCCACGGCCCCCAGGCCCGCGTCCTCCGCCCGGAGCACAATGGAACGGAGCGAAACCCAGAGCTGCCCCGGCCCGACCGGCGGAAACGCCTCTCACCGCCGGACGGCGCTGAACGCACGACGGGGCGGGGCCATCCCCCCGCGGCGTCACGGGGCGGGCCCTGCGCAGGGCCGATCGATCGCAGGCGGCCGCGGTGACCGCCGAAGGCTCGAGTGTGGGGGTGGCAGCGGCCAGCGGGTGAGGCAGGGCCCGAGGCCTCGGCTGGTTACCTGTGGCTTCACCGGCGGGTTGAGCGGGCGGCGAAGCGGCGGTGCCGAAACGTCAGGCTCGGCCGGAGGCTGTCGGTCGCTCTTCTTGAGGAGGAGCCGTGCGAGGAGCCGAGGACGCTTTGTCACCCTGCCCGAGCAGCTCCCGCGCCCGGCTCTGCTCCCCGCGCTCGGCCGGCGCCGCCGACTGTCGGAACGGGACCTCGGCCTGGGCCTCGCTCGGCCTCGCAGGGGCTCGGAAGCTTTGTCGGATGGTGAGCAGTTAATGGTGGTTTGGCTGCAGCGGTCAAGGATATCTGGAATTGCGTTTGTTTAGTTCCGGTGTTGTTCAGGACGTTTAGAGGAGGGTTTCTGTCCGGAGCAGGCTGCACTCCTAATTACAGAAGTTACCGGGGTATGTGGTGAGCAGAAGCATCAACACAAACCGTGCAAGGCGTTGGTTGTTACAGATACAGCGCTGCCATGTCCAGTGTGGGTATGAGAGCACGGTGCTTATGCTCGTCTCTTCTGTAGCTAGAATTAGTTGGACTTTATCTTTTGCATCCTTCTAAAACCTTGGAGTAAGTCACTGCCTGTGTTCTGAGAACAACCTGGGGATTTTCTTTTTGCCCTGAGTCAGTGTCAGCTTAATTGAATTCTGTGTGTGCTTGCAGTGTGTGTGCTTTGTCTGCATGAACATGTGCACTAATTCCAGTGTGTGCCTCTTGCAGCATTTGGAGCCTGGTGGAGTATCATGATGGCAGCTCAGATGACTGATGCTCATCGACGATTCCTGCAGGTCCTGATGTCTCATGGGATAATGGAAGGATCTGAGGCAAGGAAATTACACAAACACTGCTGTGAAGTCCATAACGGTGTGTCTCTCTTTTGGAGAAAAAGTGGGGAGATGGAAGAACTGGTTTTCTCCTGGTTACAAATAATTGTATTTCTGAAAAGTGTATGCCATCTAAAGAAAGTTTAAAAACTTTAATGATGGGAGTGTTCTCACAAAGAATGTTCAAGAACAAAAAGTGCCATTTAAAAGGAAACACCCAAATACTGTTCAAATTACTGATTTTAAACCATTACTATTGAAAGGCAGGTAACTCCAGCAGGCGTTGTTTTAAATTACACATCCTGAGATCTGGCATGCACTAAATATATGAGTGCAGCACAGCTTACTGACCTGCATGCTGAAAACATGTTGGACATCTGATTACAGCATTGGCTGAGTTGGATTTTATGCCCTACAGAAGGAAGTAATTTATTTCTGTTACAAAAAATAATTTGCAGTAATTGTAACTTTTTTTTTTTTTTAAGGTACTACATTTTACAGGGAGAGTTATTAGAAATTCAGGCTTTTCAAACAGTTTCATCCAGTGCTTTGGAAGTAGGGTAGTCCTGGCAGAATGGGAGCTGAGCCTCTCTGAAGGCAGTAGTCAGCAGCAGAAGAAAATGACCTATCTCCTGAACACGACAGACCTGTTTGAATACTGTCTTATTAAGATTGGTTCCTTACCGAGTTACAATAGAAGTTTCAGCAGATAAAACAGACAAAGATCTGTCTGATGTGGAGCTGTTTGGCTTGTTTGTCTATGTGCTCTTTCTTATTTATTTTCAGTCTACTATGCGCATGATAAACTGGCTGATTTCATCAGTACCATCAACAGGCATCTACAGCCTTTGTTTATGCAGATCCGGAAGGGAATGTCAGAAGATGATGGGAGAGCGCATTATGCTTTAGTAAGTACATATATGATGCTGCCATCACCTGGTTTAAGTGGAGCTGTTCCTGTTGTGCTGGCAGCTGCTTTAGAAGCTACTTGCAGAAGAGGGAAGTGGGAGGAGAAACTGCCAACAACCGAGGTGCATGGAAATGGAACACAGCAGCAGGACTGCAGCAGTGCTCATTTATTTAGCATTAACACTGCTGACGTGAATTTCTTTTTCATAGGGGCTTTCTTTCACAAGTCTAATTTTTAAACTAGAAAACAGACAGCCCCCCAACATTAGTTTTGTCTCTTAGTCAAAAATCAACCTAGCATAAAAGGGTTCCTAAGGAATGGCCTATAAAGGTTTCCCTAAATGCTGTGCACTGTGCATGTCAGAGAGGGAAGGTTATATAGAAATTTCAAAACACTGCAGGAGGTATTCTAACATTAGCTGCTGCTTTAACCTTTTTGGGTCATTTTGCCAATTTAGTTGAGCTAATAATAGCAGTAGCATATGCAGTAAGAATACGAAATAACAGCAACTGTTCTTCAGAGCAAAACAAGAATGTCTGTTATAGTTACTGCTACTGTCCAGCACAGTATCCTGGTGTTCTACTACATGGAACTAATATCTTGTATTAGAGCTACAGGGGGGAGGTTGGGCTGTTGAACAGCTTGGACTCAGCAGAGGCAGCTGTGGAGAACACATGGCTGGAAGATCAGTCCTGAAGAAAGGACTCCAGTACCACCGAGTGCCATCTTTAAGGAACAGCCTTTTTCATGCCACTTAAAGAAACAACATTTCTGTGAATTGATGTATTCTTTACCCCAGAGGATCTTTTACAATTTATGGTGCAGAAACATAAAGGCAACTTTGATGGCAATTTAAGTATTATTATTTTCTTTTTTGCAGGTGAATTTGGCAGAAACTGAAATAACTAAAACGGCATCTGACTATACTGAAAATGAATTAGAATTGTTCAGAAAAACAGTAAGTGAGTCAGTTATTAGGTAGCAAGTAACATTATTTGTGGAGGTACCATCTTAAAATGCATGAAAATGGAAGTGATTTTTTTCCACACTCATGAAGTTTTCTGTACAAACTGGCAAGAGGTGCATTGCCTGTGCTGGGCCACCTGCAAGGCTTAATCTGCATGGATAGTACCCACAGATTTCCCTGCCCTCCCCTGTAACTGGTGAAGTACCTCTGCAGGCCTGTCAGCACTGCAGTGATGGCATTGTCATGGCACACAATCCTACTGGCTCTATACGCTGCTCTGTGATAATAGGAAGCAAATGTTTCCAATGAGAGATTCTGCAGACTGTAACACTGCTACAGCCTTCAAATGCCAGGTATGTTCAGCACTGCTACTGACTCCAGCACGGGCAAACTTACACTCGAGTAGGGAGAGGTTTTTTCTCAAAAGAACCTTAACAAAGACCAGGTAAAAGGAAATGGATCTCTTACCCCTGAGTATGCTCCAGGTCCCTGAATGCAGCTTCATTTAGGCAGCACTGTACAGTTGCGGAAATGTTTTCTGGGCAAGGATTAAAGCTGTCAAGGTAACGACAGTTGTTTCAGCTTTTGGCCATTGTGTTACAGTTCTGGGTCAAGCCATATACTGTATATATCTCCTATGTATGGAAGCTAAAAAAGCTGCACATTACTGTAAGGTGTGTCTGTCTAATTACATGGGTGTTTTTAATAGTTGAACATGTTTCTTTCTGTAGATGGACCTAATCATTTTATCAGAAAATGGCTTTGCCCCTTCTACAGATATTTTAAACTTGGCTGACCAACTTAAGACAAAGAAAATGAAGAAAAAGGAAGCAGAACAAGTGCTGCAAGTTTTTGTGGAGGATAAGTGGCTCTCTGAGGTAACTGCTGTATCTTCAAGTGTCTGTATCTTAATAGGTGCAGCTATTACTTTCTTATGGCTGAAACTGGAGCTTTCTTTAATTAATGACAGCAAAAATGTTTTTGTGGGACATGTGCTTATTGCTGCTTCAGTGTTTGTTGCAGAAAAGGTAGTACCTTGATGAGGAAGAAGTCCTTGGGTAGGTCTATACAGGACATGACTGTAGTTCCTTGCCCCTGAGCTAGATGCATATGTGTTTACAGCCCTGCACTGTGGCGTAGAGACCTCCTTGATTCACAACAGCATGGCTTACTTAAACTTGGAACAAGACCCGTGGAAACCTTTTCAGGGTGATCAGTGCCATTATGGTTAATGTAAATGTCAATTGTAACTGTTAAGTTTATAATATCCTGAAAAGCTGTGAGGCCAAACATGTTGAAAACTCCTGTACTGGAAGTGCATGGGCATAAAACTGTGCATGTTTTTAAATCTCCTTTAATTTTCATGAGGGAGAAACCAGGATGAGCTTACCATGTGGACACTGCAGTTGCTTGTCAGGACAAGTGAGACCTCGATCCTTTTATTTCTGGATTCCTTGCATCATGGTCTCTAGCCTGCTGCCACACGTTTACTTACGTTAGTGGCTTAGCAGAGATTTTCAAAGATACCTCAAACAGTAAATGCCTAGATTTTGCTGAAAGCCAGCAGAATTTCTGCTAACGGGCAAATGGAAAGTCCAAAACCTGTGTGTCTTTAAGGAGAGCATGCCTGCTAATATATACATTCTTAGGACTAGATAAATCTCTGTTAAAGGTGTGAGATCTTTATTCTGATCCTCTAAACACATTAATTCTGCTACCTCAAAAGTATTTTGACTTTGCATTGCGTCAGTGTCAGCATGTTAGTTTCATGGTGGCAGAAGTGGATGTCAAATGCTTGCTAGCAGGTGACTAGTCAAGAAGGTAAAAGGAATTAAAAGAAATTCCTTGTCTTGCCACTTGTGTCCTTAGAGAAATGGAGAATTTACTCTGCATACTCGCTGCATAATCGAGATGGAACAATACATTCTCAGCAACTACCAAGATGTGGCAAGGAAGTGTAACATCTGTCACAGCCTTGCCATCCAGGTAACATTTGTTTTATTATCTCAGTGGGCATCTGCTGACGTACCATGGGAGCATCCATGTTAGTGTTTCTGTCCCAGTTGTCTCCTTCATTGCATCCAAATAGCTCAGCGTAGTTTGTCTTTCAAGCTAGATTTTGCCCATAAAGGGAAATAGTATTTCCTAGTTTCCAGGAAAATACCTCCTTTATCATTTAGCAGCTTTGAGTATCCACCAGCTCTACTCTGGAACACCCCAGTGCATGTCAGCTGCCCTTTTAACAAGGTTAAACTGAAGCACAGATTATAAAGTTTTTCTTTTTCAATGCTTTTGATTTCAGAGCCAAGTATGTGAATCCTGTGGAATTGGAATGCATTTACCTTGCATCAGAAAGTATTTTAGAGCTCAGACTGAACCTCGCTGTCCACAATGTAATGATTTCTGGACTTGTGACATCCCAGGTACCAAGAACCTACTTAAAACAAAAAAAGATGATATAATAATACTCAAGAAGGGGCTGATACCGAGGGCACTGCCTGTGTTAGTGACAGCTCTAGCAGGGTTGCCAGTTATTTCTGACTTCAGTTGTATGTTTCATAGAGAAAACCATACAGGGGCAACACTGAGCCCTGAAAGCACAAGGGTTTTGCCTTGTGGTCATGAGCAGGTAATATGCATATTGTTTGTAACAGGAGAGCAGGGGATACAGCACATCACACTAAAACCTTTGGAAATACTGAGCTTCCAAGACCACCACAATCTCTTTGGAATTCCTTTATTTAGCCAGGGAAACCAGACACTGAACAGGAACACAGGAGTATATAAAGCATTTTAGAAATGTGGAGGTTATACAGTATCAACCTTTTTTATGTATCTGTCATTGACTTGCCTTTTGTTTTTTTCACAGGACTGAGTCGCACTGACTCCCAGTCACCACCTAAACCAGGGCGAACAGAGAAGAGCTTCATGCTCAGCACGAGACGATCCTAGGAAAACTGGATTTTAGTGAAACGCCTTTTCCCCACTCCTGCAGAACAGCCGGGCTTGCACTGTATTCGTTAGCAACAAGGCACTGGTCAGTGTACTTGGTTTTTCCTCAAGCTTTTAAGAATTTTACAATAAAATTATCATTGATGTTCCTGTTCTCCTTCAGTTACGCCTGCACAGCTCTCTTGGAAGCTGTTTGTGTTTGTAGTTCTCCATGCTCTTGGGCTGGGACATAACTGAAAATGAAACCTGTTCCTAGCACCACAGGACTTCAAGCAGGTGAAAAATCAATGCAGCACGTGTGGTGTCTCACTAAGGCGGACAGCTGAGTATCTGACCTAGGGCAAGAGTTTGAATGCTTTCAGTGGGCACTGTTGCTTGGTTTTTGTTCTTTCTGGAGACACAGGATTGTTCATCCAACAGGACAGGTTGTGAGCAGCTGTGCTTAGTAGAAGAGGGAATACTCCCACAGTCAAAATGATTGGGCAGGAGCTGGACAGAACTCTGGGGCAATGGCAGCTTTTGTATATGAAGTGTGGAAAAAAATTGTAATTAAGATTAGCTTTTGGTATTAGCACTTCACTGTCCAGTTTTATGCAAGGATGCTTTTTACTTCAATAGTGACTTAAAAAACCAGAAGGATCAAATCTTGCCAGGTACCAGTGTGGAACGGCAGCATATCTGCTGAAGGCACATATTCAAAGCACGATCAATCTTCAGTTTATTTAACTGCAATTAAACTGTGGATTAGCCACAATTACGTTCCTAGGTCATAACACTGGTAACTTTTTCTGTATAGGAGACTGACATCTTGCTACTTTTGGGTAGCACCATCCCTCACTGGGAATTACACCCTGCTTATGTAACTCCCAGTTTGTTATTAAATCCAAGCAGAAGATAACACTAACCTGATGTGCCAAATACAGTTAGAAGCAGCATCCTGGCAGTGCCCATAGATAGAGCTGTTTCAGACATACACACACATGTGATGATGGCCTAACGTAAGCTCTTTATGGGGTGTTCATATTTGAAACACCCACAATAATAAAGTGGCTGCAGCATCTTCTTTTTGTTTATCCATCCAGATTCTTTCACCATGCTGAAGCATGAGTTTGTTGGGGTTTTTAATCCACCTCTAACTTCTGGATAGGGAAGAACATTCTTGTACTTCAAAAGAATTCTTAATTCCTGTTGCAATGCTAACAGACTTTCTGCATGCTTCAGAGCTATGACCACCAGAAGCTGACTGAGAAGCTGACATCAAGCGATCGTACGTAGTGCCAATATTTAACTGGAATAAACAGAACCTGTCCAGGCATCAGAATACAGGATTGAAACGCAGCCTTTTTGAAATTGGGGAACTTAACTATGTCAGGGTCTTCCACATCAACCTATGAAAAACCAAAACAATCAATCGTCAGTACCATCTCTTTTCTCAAATTCAATTTGATAAAACAACATTTTACTGATATTAAAATTTCAGGTAACTATTTACCTGACTGGTGTTGTGAAGAATTTGACTTTCATGTGGGTACAGGTTTTCTGAATCTTGTGGTGAATACAGGCGGATATACTTCCTTCCAAATACCTGTGTATATGACAGTAAACATTTTCCATGTGTCATTAACCTGCACATTGCATTACAAACTGTGGCCAAGGCTGGCACTTCACAGTAAGATAGACCCGATTACAAGAAACATCATTGTCTTTGTTCACAATAAACAGACACTGCTATAATAAAAAGTTAAATCAGACTATTGGAGTTGTAAAAACACACATTAGGAAGGCCTGATTTAAGCCCCAATTACAAGTGGAAACATAGGTTAGCAAGATGCAACTGTTTGGGACAGAGGAACTAAGGCTCAACTCACAAACAGACATAAGTAGAAAGCATCCAACAACACGATCCTCCTGGAAGATGTTTCATGTGTAAGCCATTTAAGAAACAGCAAACTCCTTCCAGTAAACACAAATCCTACCAGGGTCTGAAGCTGTCAGCTGCCTGGACCAGGAATACATCTTTGGACTTGCATATAGAAATACCAAGAAGGGCCCCAGTGCATAACTGTGTCACTCTGAAGCCTGCAAACAGCATCTTCCTTAGCAGCAATGAGGTCACGCTGCAAATACTACTTCATCTGACTGAATGCACACATGAGTGAGTATTTTACCGGGTAGCCTGAAGTTGTTAAAGTATGCACCTACATCCACCCCAAAATCTTGCAGTTACAGAATAGCAAATTCCTTGGTATGCTATGACAGGATCTATGTTCTTTCCAACTCTTACAAAATCTGTGTGTGACCTTGGAAAAGCTGCTTCTTGTGATTCCCAATTATCATCTGCAAAATGAGGATAAGTAATGATCTATCTCAATGAGGAGCACTTGTGGCCTACAAGATTAAGTTGCAGTAGCAACAAATGCAGTAGAATAGCAAAACGGTATCTGCCCTTCAGTTGTTCATTAAGTTGTCTGGTACCCTTGTCTCTAGCACTTGCACACCGTGAGCACTTTTCCTAGGTACAGCATTAACGGCACATACAGAGTAAGCACAGTACAGACCTGGGCTAAAAAATTTTGCTGGGGATCCTGATGAAGAGGTGAGATAGTGCCTTCTGGACCAAACCAAGCATTGATGGTGATGTGCTCTTCCTCCCCTTCCCCCAGGCAGCAGTAGTCAGGGATACTGATATCTTCTTTCAATTCTGGGATCTATTCCCATAAAGAAATGGACATTAAAAGCGTTTGTGCGAACTAGCTAAAGGCATGTCATTCACAGAACAGAGGAACAAGGCTTGACAAAGAAAACAAATGACCTGCTTGTCCAGCAAAGGTGGGAGAGAAGTAGCTGAACTGCTAGGAACCTGCAGGAAATGTCCTCCCACCTTCTGTCCTAGCAAGCAGATTCTGTTGGAAGGAGAGGTGGGAGAAAGAAAGGGGTTTCTCATTCTTCAGAGAATCTCTGTGAGATCCCTTTTTATACCTCCCATCAACCTGATCTCTGGTTAACAGGAATGACATTTCAGAATATGATGAAAATATCACCACTGAAGTCTGTTTCTTGTCCAAACCTATTCCCTGATTTACGTATTCTTTAGGGAAATTCTGCTTTCCAGGTGATATCCCTATATGTGTTTGCTACATTGTACTGAAAAGCACTAAGACTGAATGTCTTCACCCCTGAGATAGTTTATTTTCCACGCCTTTCGGCCCAATGGAACAAACCTCTCCCTCTGTTCCTTCAAATTGTGGGACTAGAAACATAAGAAAGACTGTGAATTTTCCATATGCCCTTCCATCTAGCAGAGTTGACATCCTCAGAGATGACAAAGGGAACACTGGACTGCAGAAAGGTAAAAGCATACACTCAGTTTTACCTGATCAAAGAGCTGGTGCTGGGCAAGGTATCCCACACTCTTCTGAAATCACAGCAGAGAAAGAAAAAACCACAGAAACAGACAGTGACACATAGGTAAGAATTCTCAGTCAGTTACTTTTCTTATAGGTGAGCAGAATTTACTTATAGGAAACCACCATTTCCAATGTCTATTTCAGAGTACTAGAACTGTTTCAACAGTTGACCAGGATAAGGGGTCTTCTGAAATAGTAACTTCCAGCTATCACAAAATGGCATGCAGCTGTATCCCCACCTCCAACACATGAGCTCGCCCAAAGCAGCCCAGTTATAACCCTGCAGCACCCACCAGCTCTGCTGCCAGTCCTGTGACAGCGCTCTGCATCGTTACTGCCAGGCCCTGCTGGAACACAGACTTTCCACCCTGTAAGCATCCTGGATTCCATTCCAGGCTGTACCACAGACCATGTGCACATGGTCCTCCCTGCCAGAAGGCTTGAAAATGGAAATGAGGGCTCTGGATCCTCAGCTGGGAAAGTCAAGGGATATTCAATTGCTAATCAAGTCTTTACTCTTTCACCTGGTGGCACAGGAATTTGGATCCTACCTCTCACTAAGCAGTTTAATAACCAAGAGAAACAAAACTGCTGGCTGAGTATCCCTTATCCTTAGACTCCACCACTCAGGTTTTTGCTGCAGAAGGTATTCATCTATTCACCAAATTCCAGCTGCTGTACACTTGATTATATGCAAAAATCAAACCTAGCTACCGTTACTATAACTACTAGCAGGTTCAGACCTTGAAAACATCTAAACCTTCTAATTCAGGGTTGTGCTTATAGCACACACCTCCCTGACTTCACCTAAGCAGAAATGTGGTACCAGTAACACATTGCTGTATGAACAAAATGAGAGTAACAGACCTCATTCACAATATACTGGCTGATGAAGTCACTGACAGTCATGAGCTTCTGAGACCATTCCTCATCTGTGTATCGGGCACCCAATTCCACAGGCACTGTGCGGCACCCAGCAACTTGACAGAAATAGTCCACGCTGAAATAAAGAAAGTTCCATTACCCCTTTATTCTGCTGCTCTTACTGATTTTGAACGCAAGGCATTCAAGCAAAATTAATCTTTTAGAGTAATAAAGCTCTACTACCATGAGTTTTTTATCTCTAAAACCAACCAATGAGACATAAAAGGCACCAGAAAAGGACAGAAGCAGCAAGGAAACAAGCAGTCAAGTTTGTGTGTCCATTATGCCGCAATGTCCTTCTTGTTTTGCTTCCAAACTTTGTTCACCTCAGTTAACTGTTGCTTCCTATCAGCTGAGGAGATGTAAGCTGTTAGTCTCTTGCCCAGTGATGTGACCGCCTGCTGCCACATTTGCTAAGCACATTTTACGTTTTCATCATTGCGCCAGACCAGCTCTTCATCAGGGCCAAACTCTGTTTGCAGGGGCCAGTAATACCCATCCTGGCTAAAGGTGGAGGAGTTACTTTGGTGGGTGGCATACATCTTGCCACTGACAATGACATTCGCTAAACAGGGACGTTCATCTTTTCAAGAGTCTGAAGTTAAGCAGTGGAAAACCTTCCCTCAAAACAGAACAAACCCCCTGTGAAATAAATGTGTTTGGTTAATGTCAATTTCATCCTTGGCTGTGGAATGAAAGGAATTGCTCCAACTAAGCAGAAGTGTTGTTTCCCCTTTTCGAAGGAATCATGAGCTTCACCTCACAAATACCCGATTCTCAGCGCTGGAAACGCTGGCTTCATTGCTTACATGGCCCACGCGGCACAGTTATCACTCACTCCTGAACGGCGGTGTCAGGACCTCAACACTCATACACGCCTCACGAAGGAGCCGGTCACACCGACCCGCACCTCCGGAATTCCCTTTCCGAGCTCCAAACCCCGCTGCTGCGCCTGACCCCGGCGTGCGGGGCTCGCCGGAGCGCACAGCGGCACGTACCTGCTCCCACCCCACACCGGACACAGAACGACCGCCTGCTCCTCACCTCCACTTCCTCATGCACGGCCAGTGGTCCATGATCCCCTCCAGCACCACGGGTTTCTGCGGGATGAGGTAGTTGTCTCGGAAGTGCTCCAGCGAAGGGCACCGCAGCCGCGGGAGCGCGTCCTCCGGCCGCACAACAGGGACGGGGCGGGGCTCGGTCCGGACGCTCTGCAACACCGCGTTGGGTGCCGCAGCTGCCATTGGCGGCCTCGGCGAGCCCCGGCCCGGCGGGAGAGACGGGAAAGGGAGGGCGGCGCGGGGGGCCGGGCCCCTCGGTCCGTACCTCAGCGGCCAGCCCGGCCGCGCCGCGCCGCTGCTCCCGGGGCAGGTGCTGCTGCAGGACGCGGACCAGGCGCGCGAGGACGTTGTCCAGGACGGAGGCGCCCATGAGCAGCCCCATGTCGCAGAGGCGGACGGCGGGCGCCAGCGGGCGGCCCGCGGCGACCTCGGCCAGCGCCCCGAAGAGGCAGCCGTAGGTGTAGACCTGCCGCCAGGCCTTGCTGACCTCCTGCCACGGGCCCGCGTTCAGCTTCTCCCACGAGTAGTCCCGCAGGATGTCGCCCAGGCGCCGCAGCGCCGCCGCCGCCTCCCCGCCGGGCCGGCCCTCCGCGCCGTAGAGCAGCCCGCGGGCCCGCCGCAGCAGCGGCTGCATGCAGTCGTCCACATCTCCATTCAGCGCCAAGGTGAGCTCCTCCTCGGTGCCGGGCAGCAGCGCCCACACCTCGGCCCAGAGCGCGCCGCCCGCCGCGGGGCCGGCGGCCGGGCCCCCCGCGCCAACCGATGCCGCCATGGCTGTGCGCGGCTGCCGGGCCTGCGCCAGCCCCGGGGGCGGGGTGAGGCGGGGCAGGCCCCGGCGGAGCGGCCGGCACGGGGCGGGGCCGCGCTCCTGCGGCTCGATCCCGCCTCCGGCTCCGGCTCCGGCTCCGGCTCCGGCTCCGGCTCCGCCCCCGCCCCGCGCCGGGGTGCCCGGGGAGCCGGTGGCCGTGCGCGGTCAGGGGTGGGATCGCGCTCTGCCGGCGCGGTGCTCTTCGGGTAAGCGGCGTCTCGGCTGGCGCCGGCGGTTCGCAGCCTTGCGCTTGCCGCAGGTCGCACCGCGAGCGGAAGGGAAGCCTCTTCCAGGTTAAAAGCCCCACTCATTGCCTCAGGTCAGTTCTGGCCCAGGGCAGTCACTGCCCGGTTCCTCACGTAACCGGCTTTGTTTCTGCAGCCGTGAAGGGGGCGGCAGCGGACTCAGCGGCGTGAGGCGAGCGGAGCCTTCCCTTTCGGAGGTGTTGCTGGTTTTTCGGGCTAAAGGCTCCGTGAAACTGCAGCGCAGGTCTCTGCCGGCAGTGGAGCATCAGTAAAACTCCCTCCAGGTAGCGCTATTTGGGCTCTTGTCCAGTGGCTCTGTTGGAATTCAGTAACTCTATAACTGGTGCAGCTGTTTGTGTTAAAGAGAAACCGTGTCAATCTAATGTAGTCTTATTTCTGCTGTACCTGGCGTCTTAACCGTGCAGCCATGGTGTGAGGAAGATAGCAGTTTTCACTTTGGAAGTCTCCCTGTTCCAGAAGTGCGATAGCTATTCACAAGTAGATGACTACTGCAAGATGAGGAGATGCTGTAATCAATGTTGTTCTTAAGTACTGGAAAGAAAGCCTATCTGGGAACTTGCGTGATGAGCTGAGTAACCTGAGAGAAGCCTGGAAGTGTCAGGGCTGAATACGGCTGGAAGGCAGTGTCCTTTGGGTTGTTCATGCTGTGTGGTTTTAATCTATACTTAAGTCGCGGTTCCTGTGTGGAGTATGCACCTCAGGCTTGTAGCACACTTCACTTAGCGTCTTTCAGCCCCACCTTGCTTTGATAATGTGCCCTGAACATGTTCTTGGTACTTCATATGTGGCTATAAATACTATTTTGCTTAAAATTCAGCAACTCTGAGGAGAGTCTTAGCATTACAAGCCAAAATTTAAAGCAACATAACAAGAAATGAGGAATTTGTAGCTCGAGACAGTGTTGCTTGTCTGGAGTTGAAATCTGGCTTGATGCAAAATCTTTTTTTTACAGAAAAAGTTAAACCCATCACCTTTTGTACTGAGCGAGCACCCATTCCTCTGTCCCCCCTGCTCAGTGGCTGCTAGCGCTTCTGAAGAAAGAGCTGCTGTGAGTCCTGCCACCGCTGCTTGTGCCTCTCCTCTGCTCCATTTCCTGCTGTCTGCTTTGAGTGACTTCCGTCACACTTCAGACTTGGTGCAGCAGCTTATCCTGCTGGCCCGTCTGTCCTCCGTCTCCTTTCTCTTGGCACCTAAATTTGTCCTGTGACTGTGTGATTTTTAGCACCTTCATTTAGAATTTTCTTCTCTTTGATTGCTAAATGTTAATTTATGCTGCTGTAGGAGGAAGTATTGAACTCTCAAGGAAAACTTCTTGTTAGACCTTGTGTTCAATATTTGTAATTTGTTTTTCTGGGCTTGTGCTTATAGACTGCCCAATTTTTATCGCCATTTATAGTAACTTTTCTTCCTCTTTAAGTTTGTCATACAGTTCTTGCTAAATGGTAGTTTTCCTTACTTAAATGCTTGGATTTTTTCCCCCAAAAATGACATTTCGGAGCTTTGGATTTTCTTTCTGGTATTTTAAATAGCACCAAGTTCTGAACACGCTATCTCTAGTGCAATGGTGGGGCGTTAAGTTTACAATGAGCTTTATCAGTTTTAGTGTAGATGAAGAAGTATTGGGTAGATTTTAGGTTTTGGGTATTCAGGGAGGTTCAGTGTTTCTTTAGTTATTTCTAGTCAGTCATGTTTTGGTACAATGGTTTAAATGCTGACATAGCATCAATAGTCTTGAAAGGGCTAAGCTGTATATCTGCTAAGCTTATAAGGACAGGTTTTCAGATGAGTAGCCTTGTTGTAGTGTGTGAGTTTGGCCTTCAGACTAGGAGGAAAATCCACTAAAAGCTCATAATATTGTGCTCTGTGTTAGCAATTTGTTGGAATTGTCTTTATTGGGAAAACCCCAACAGATTTGCAGAAGCTGGCCTGGGAAGTTTTGCTGTCAGAGTCATTGACCTTGCAGTACATGTGTACTAGTGTAGAAATGGCTGTAAACTAATGCAGATGGGTTTTTTGTGAGCTGTCTGACCAAGGAAGTGAAGCGCTTCAGTGCTAGAGGTTTCCATTTTAAGTCAGCAAGAGATAATTTAATTCCTGGTGCTAGCTGACAAAGATTATTGCCACCTGTGTAACGTGCAGAAGTGGATGTTGGTTAGGCCGCTACCACTGAAAAGTGGGCTGGCCTCATCAGGAGTAAATTCTTTAAAGATTGTGGAAGCCAGATTGCCTAACCTTGGAGGAAGATGTCCCTTCTCAAACACAAAGGAAACAATTTCTTCCCTGCATCTTCCTGTGGCATAGTCTGCAAAGCACTGCTTGTTCTCTTTTATAGTCTGTGGATTCTAAATGTGGAGCATGCTCCTAGCACTGACATCGGGAAAGAAATGACCCAGTTAACCCCCCAATAAAGAGCACATAATTAGCACAGCTAACAAAGCCTGATGAACCACCTGTATTTCTTCTGTTTGCAGTCAGAGATTCCAGGTCCCATGGTTACTTGATGTTACCTTCTCTGCCACTGTGTAAAAGTGGTCAGTTACACCAAATACCAGACCCCATGCTTTGTATCTTACTTCACCTTTGCATTTATTGGGAAGAGCAGGTGCTTGGCCTGTTCAGAATATAGTTATTTATTTGTAGTAAATTCTCTTTCATAGCACTCTTTACTCATTTACTCATTTGAATTAATGATCAAAGTCAATTGGGTTTGGATTTTATGAACGTGATCTCAAGACACATGCTCAGTAATTCAGCACTTCAGTCCTGAGCGGGGTATTTTTTACTTGGTGGATCAGTTTGTGAAATGACAGCATCTGCTTGCTTGTACACATTTATTTATGACTCTTCCCCAGGTGAGTGTAGCAGGAGGCTGGAGAGTAATAACCAGCTGTTGAAAGTAGCAGCAAGGGAAAGCAGTTACTTGATCTATGAAGGAGTGTGGGAGCCAAGGCCAGAAGTAATAAAAACTAAACAGATGCCCCAAGTCCATAAACCTGAGTAGGCATGTGTAGGTTACTTGCTCTGCTGATGGGCAAAACAGTGTCAAATGAGTTGACTTTGGTGTTTTCATTAAAGATGAAATGTTCTCCACCACCGTGTGGCATCCAGCAATACAGAGAGCATCCTGGTGTGATCCTGGGATCTCTGCAGTGCTTGGCTGATATGAGCTGTGGTGTGCAGGCACACAGCTCTCTCTGGTGGCTTCTGGCAGTTTCCAGGACAGGAAAGCCTGTCCTGAGCATTTGTGTTCCCTTCTACCAGGACTTTTGGCAGCGATGGTTTCCTAAGCAGGAGTTTACAGCGTGCTCCTCAGTTACTGCAGTTACTCTTAAACAGAAACAAATTTATGACAACAGATGAAAAATGTATGTTGTTGGTACATGACCTTCCTGTTTTGTAAAGATGAGAAACCAAGGTGGAGCTGTGGAAGTTTCACTGAAACTTTCCTAACATTTCATAACTTTCTGAAGGTTGTCTGTGTATTTTATAAATTGCATGTCTATAAAAACTAGTATGTTTGAAGATATCTTATCTTGCCATAAGCTGGTGTAAACTGTGTCTCTGTGGTATGTAAAGTGGGACCCTCAAACCTCTAAACCAATTATTTATACAAAGGAAAGAGGGTCTAGCAGTATTTAAAGTGGGCTATTAAAGGAAAGGATTCTGTAGTCATGTCAGGTGAGCATAGATCCAGAATTTCATGATGCCTTTGTGAGCGGAAAGCATAAAAGTTCAAAACCAACCTGGAAGATGAAGCCTATCCTGCTCAGGGCATGAGGAATGAGGTGGACCTTGCAGAGGTCCAAGGTTTGCAGCCACATTTTTAACCACCAGGTATTTTGATGATGATTAATGATTGCAGTTGTGAATTGGAGGTAGTAGGTGTCAAGCTTCTGGTGTAAGTTACTCTGATTACTTAATGAGCAAGGATGGAATCAACTTTAAAGAGGTATCATGGTTTGAAGTCGTATATTAAACATTTTACATGCATTTTATGTTTGTGCCCTAGTTCTAGATTCTCTGTTACAAAAGCCAGCAGGTTTTCAGCTAGAACTTAAAATTCTGGTTGATTTTATTAGTTTGCCTACTTGAAAAGAAAGCCTTACTATAGCCAAGAGTCTCAGGGGCATTAAGAGGTTGTGCATATTGTTTAGCACCCTTGTTCTCTGCAGTAGTGTTTCTGTGAGATGATGGCAGTGAGTCCCTGCCAGCTGCCAGTGCCAGCAGGATGTGTGTAGCTCCCCTGCCCACTGCAGCAGAAGTGCCTGCAGTGTTAGCAGTGCCCTGTCTGCAAGGAAGGGATGAAGAGGCTGGAGGGCTGCTCTAGCTCCTGCCCTGCCATGTGTGCCCTGGGATAAGGAGGCTGTTTCTGCTTCCAGGAGTGGTTGGCTGGTATCTTCCATGAGCAATGTTCTTGTTTAACAACTCCCTGCCCCCCACCCCCCCAAAAAAAGGGGTTTTTTTTGTTTTTTTTTGTTTTTTTTTTTCCCCAACAAGGAGTGACAATGGGAGGTGATGTGTCCCCTGGCCCTTAGTGGAGTGGAGATTGAGGGTTGCTGCAAGTGGTATCCTGGCTGAATCTGGTTTTGCATTACAGGGCATGAAAGGTGGTCTCCCTCAGCGAGAATGAAAGTATGATGAACACGTAAGATTTTGGATGTCTTTCCTGGGTGCCTTTTCTGTTCCTGTGAACAGGGGATGAAAAATGATTCTGCTTAATAATATGTAGACAGCTAATTGTTGTACAAGAGTTATTTTCTGTAGATGAGCAGGGTCTTCCTGCTCAAGAGTGACCCTGCCATCCATTTCAGTTGTGTCTTGGAGCTGAGTGTAATTGCACCGCGAAAGTGTGATGAGAGCTCTGTCTTTATCAACCTGTTCCCTGCATTGTGTTTTTATCAGTGCCATCTGCTGTGCCAAGAGTAGCAGCTGCCAGGTCTCACAAATAGCACTTTCATGTACTTCCATGTAGAGCAACATATTGTCATCATTTCTCTGATATTACTAGATGGAATAACTCTAAGTGAGATAAGGTGACATTTTGCATGGCACTTTGGAATGCATTTCATTGCAGTGTGTGTAGGACATGCGGTGTTCTTTCTGGAGCAGGGTATAACAGCACACCCAGTTCTACTTTCAGAAATCACTGGAAAATGCTTATTTTTCCAAAAACATTATGTAACATCCATCTGGGACATATGTGGCAGTGCCGAGATATAACCCAGACGCAGTCAGCATTAGTATTGTACATATGTAGCCTTAGTTACCATTGCTGCCCGGAAATTATGTAAGTCAGACTATTTTTAAAATCTAGTTATTTCTCTTTTTTGCTTACATCAACTTGAATCTCCTTCATATTTGCAAACATGTTGAGACAGCTCCTTCAGCATTAAAAAGAACCGAAACTCTTTACAACAAACCTTTAAAAACATCTCTGTGGCAGTAAGGACTCTTTATGTTCTCTCAGCTGGACCTCAGGTAGGAGATCTACTTTTAGACTAGGCCAGGTTCTACTAGGTGTGCAGCCTAAACCGATCCTCTGGTTTATCTGGAGTTGTTTGAGAGAAAGGGATCCATCCCAGCAGAGATGGGATACTTGGGGTAGGCAAGCACCCCTTCTGTGGGTGTCTGTCTCCTCAGGCCACAAAAGGAAAAGGCTAGCTTAGGTGGCTGTCTTGAGTTTCTGGCAGATCAACGTAGGTGAAGTGAATCACATCCTGAACATATGCCAACACATCCTCTTGTTCTGAGTGCCTGCCGAAATCCTGCTTGTGCACCAAGTGTATATTTGATGTTACCAAGAAGATATTTGGTGTTACCCACTTCACAGAGGTGCCCATCCTTAAAAGCAGCGAGGTACATCCTCTTTTGCATATTCACCTCACTCTTTTGGATGTGTACTTGGTGCAGTTTTTCCTATGGAGGTAGTCCCAGTGATTTCTAGAACAAGTGGCTGGCTGATCTCTCCTTGTCATAGTCCCTGTTGCTGCTTGCAAGGGATAAGCAGCGAGGAGGGAAGGAGGAAAAGTGATGTGTAACTTGGGGAATGTACCTGTCTGTTGCAATATACCTGGTTCATACTTGTGCTTTGTAAAACTGCGGCACAAAATCTGGCTGCCCACTGGGAAGATGTATGAGGAAAACTGATTTGGGATATTTCTTCTTGCTAATGAGGATTCATGAGAAACAGCCTTTCAACATGTCAAAACCCCAGTTGTGATGAAGAAGGTGGAATATGTATTCTTGATTCTTGTGTCATTTTCTTTTCAAGTGTGATAGAGTGTAAAATGCTGAGCAGCTGATTACCAATGTAAAGGATGGAGGCAAGGAGGCAGCTTGCTTGGGAGGCAGCCTGCATGAAACGGTGCTGCAGGTGGGAAGCTGTTCTGCCAGGAGTATGGAAGGAAGCCAGGGCATGGCTCCTGCCTCGGCGAATGGATGTGTAGTGTCGGCACTTCATCACTAGCCAAGCAGAGGCCATTTGAATTGTGAATAGTGTTTTCCCAATGCAAACAGGAATCAGCCTGGAGAAAAGTCTTTTGGCATCTAGATGAAGTCGTACACTAGAAATGTAAGTGTTGCCTTTGGATTGCTTTTGTTGCCTTGGAAAGTGGTGCTTTTCAAGAGCTGATACAGGCCTCTGGCATTGTACTCTGGTGCAAGCCAGGTCACCTTTTTATCCTAAGGGATAAAACTATTAACCACATTAATAAGGGATTAACTATTAACCACACTTTATGTATATGGATGTACCTGAAGAGGAAGAATATATATTATAAATTTTTTTTTTTCTTCATGCCAAGGTTTACAAATCTCATTTGAAATTTCTGTTTGATTTATCCCTCCAAATAGTGCTATAAATGCTGCATGAATTTGTTTTTGTGCTCTGTTTGAAATATATTTAGATGTACGCAGTTAGTTGCGCTCATACATCACATTCCTATTAATGAGCACAGTGTAATTGTTGGTTGTATTGACTTTTGTTTCTGCGGATGTTTTTAAAAGATACTTTAAGGGCTTTGCTGGAGTTTGCATGTGCTTCAGAAATTAAATTTAGACTGTGATTTTATTACCCTTTTTATTTAATTTATCTTAACTGTTGCTTTCAAGCTGTGAAACAGCTGTTGACTTTGAAAAAACATTGTTCAATATGAAAGGAGCATTTTAAAGCTTAATGTAATGGCTGTAAGTAATCACTGCAGCAATTATATTCTCTGGTGTTGTGCGTCACTATAATAATATTGGAGGTTGTGCGAAAATGCAGGAGAGAAACACAACAAGCTCAGAGTTGCCAGCGCTGCCTGGGATGCCCAGCGTGGGCTCTGTGCGGAGCCCGGTGTCAGTGTGTCACTGCAGCCCCCTGCTGTGCCTGCGTGCCGGGGCTGGGCAGGGGCTGCTCCCTCTCCCCCGGGGCAGGTCGTAGCTGGCCGCTGCGGCAGTGCAGGAGCTCCCCCACCCGACTGGTTCCGAGATGTTCCACTTGGCACGGGGTGGAACCTCGGTGTTGGCTCCTTGAGAGGCTGCCCCGCGCCTCGTACGGTGCCGGTGAGGGCAGAGCTCCGCACAGAGCGCACACACGATCTGGCCAGGGCAGCAGAGTGAGGTGTCCTGCGAAGCCAGGTCATGCTCTGGAAATGAGCAGCTCCTTGCCATGGTGAGGAGAATTAATAGAAGTGGGTGGATTTTCATCCACGTTCTGAGGAGAAACATCCTCCCTTTGAGCAAGTCTCCAGTTCAAGCAGACTGGAGGTCTTGGGGAAGAGAACTGTCTGGGTCACTGCAGTGAAGGTCAGAGAAGCAACATGCGCTCAGGATCCCTGCCTGTTGTAACAATGAAAATGCTGTGCAGGTTCCTCTGCCCTGGAAATTCTCTCCTTAAGGATTTTAGAAGGAATGTAACACTCGTCATCATGGGAGGGAGCTGCATTTCACAGTGACTGTCTCTGCTTTACACAGCTGCTGGTGGGACACTGTGGGCTATATTGCTTTATAAAAGCACTCACCAGCTCGCATAGCTGTGCAGGACCAAGCCCCTTTCTCTGCTTTTGCCAGTGTGTGTTGCACAGCAGGGCCAGGTCACCCACCAAGCTATGCCTTCGGTTCCTGTTAACGGGAATTGTTAATGCCTTGTTTTGTGAAGCAATAGTGCAGCTGGGGTAGGCCCAGTAGGAAGCTTAGATTCAGGAATGTACTAAGCCTTCCCCAAATTTACTTTGTAGCAAGATCCTTCAGAACAGGATCTAAAGCCAGCAAGATCCCGGCCCATTCAATGTAGCCGCAGTAAGAGGAAGGGCAAGCATGCGGGGAGGTGGAGAGTTGAGGGCATGGCACAAATGAGAAACCAGGCTTAGCACTACTGAGGCAAAATTGCTCGATGGTTTGGTTGCTGTGGTTATAAAGGAAGGATAGATGATGCATTTGAAAGTGGGTTTTGTGATGGCACTTCTCATGCGTGGCAGTCCTGTTGCTGCGATGGGGATGATCCTTTACTACGAGGCAGTCCTGCTTTGGCGTGGTAACGCTCAGTGAGCATGGCCTGCACTTTACCTTAAAAGATAAAGTAAGATTAACAGGAGAGTGAAATCTTACTATGTGCATTGGTGTGTGCAGTGTATCTGTATGACATCTGCAGCAAATGAGCTCTGATGTAGCTCCCTGCTTCACCTGTGTGCAGTGCGTAGGATCTAGGTGTGCTACGGAGCTCAGGGTGTCCCTTCTGGACCAGAGTGGTGGCAGCTGGGAGGGTGAGCATGGATTTGGCACAAAGGGATAGAGACAAAATCCTCATTGTGACAAAGGCAACATGACATGTGGATTGCATTGAATACATATATATATGTATGAATTAGACATTCAAAGAAGGTAGCTGCTGGGATGGAGACAGACATGGAACAGCGTGTTCTGGAAAGTTAAAAGCTTAGCCAGCATCCCAAGGTATTTTTTAATGTAGCAGAATGAAATTCCTTTGGGTGCAGCAAATGAGACACATAAAGTGTAATGCCCTGTGAAATCACAAAGAGCCACTTTCAACAGATGGAAAAAACAACTTTAATACAAAACAAAAAATTGATAGACTCTGCCTTTGATAATCCAAATATGAGGTTACACTTTTACAGTATCCATTACTGTCTATAAAGTATATTTTGGTTGTTAAATGCACTTGCTGGTTTGTCTCTATATAGAATTTAAAGTAATGAATCCTATATTCTTCTGTCTTCTTCACTCTAAGAAATTAAAGGCTGTGACGAATGGCTCCCAAGCTCCACGTGTGATTTCACTCTGCTCTGTACTGCACCTGCGCTACTGCTCTCAGTGGGGAACCAAACGTGTTGTGCTGAAGCCACATGTAGCAATCCCTGTGGGAGGGACACAGCTGAATAGCCCATTGCCCAACAGAGCCAGGGGCTTTCCTGTGCCCTCAGAGAAGGAACACCACCATATCCATGGGATGAGAGTCTTCACCCTCCCCTTCCATCTTCCTGAGGCAGCTTTTCTCCCAGCTGTCCTGTACTGCTCTCTACGGCTGCAGGCAGGAATTCATGGGGATGTTTGGCTGAATATGCCCAGGATATGTCAAAGCTGGCACTTGGGAAAACTCCCTGGACACCATTCCTTGTAACCTAGCCAGGGAAAACCTGGGGACAGCACGGGGTGGAGGAGGAATCGGTGTCTTGTTCTTTTTGGAATGCATGAAGTCAGTAGCACCTAAGTAAATGTGACACGCTGAATGCTTAGGATTCCTGTAGAGAAAGAGATGTCTCACGGATCTCTGGGAGCTCTCTTGTGCCAGGATGCTGTAGGTGCTAAAAGTTACAAAAAATGAAAGCATAAAATTTGGAAGAAAAACCCCTCTGTGAACATCAGATCACAAACAGCCACTGCCCTCCAGCTCAGGAAGCTTCTGAAGTGCAGCACTGGAGGCTGGCCTGTGCCTACCTGCTCTTCTAAGTGCTGTGTTTTTCTCTAGCCGTTCTTCTGTCATTGCCAACAGCAGGATATTGGGCTGAATGGGCTTTAGATTGGAACTCCAGGTTAGACTGGTGTTGCCAGCAGTGGAAGTCAGGTCTAAAGACAGGAGACAAGTGCCTTGTATGGATATCAGATCCCACTGGACTTGGGTAGGAAAGCCCCTGATCTTGTGATGTTTTGCTGATTGTTTGGGGTGAAGGAAGAAAAGAGAGAAAGAGGTTCAGTCAGCATCTGGGATCCATTCTGAGTTCTCTGTGAGGCACTGAGGACCTGGCAATATTTAAGGAGTCTTCTGTGCAGTGGATGGTGATCTAAGTCTCTGCACTTTTGGCGAGGGTTCTTCATGCCTGTGCAAGGGGATGCTAGCACAGAGGTGGTCAGAAGCTTGCGGCCTTTCTAGATGGAAATTTTCACATGCTGGCTCCACTTTCCAGCATTCCCATGTCTTTGCACACTTGGTTGCTCACTGTGAGGCACAAGAGTCATGGGGGTAAGTTCTGGGCGTCCTCTCAGTCCCTGGCTGTGTTGCTCTCAGGATGGAGCCAGCTCCCCAGCTTTTCAGAAATAATGCCTCAGAAATAATTCCTGTGAATTTAGTTCATCACAGTTTACATGGTAATAATGCTTGGAATATTTTGTATGGGTAAATAATGTGTGTTCCCTGCTGGGGGGGGTCTGCTGGTTCCAACATTCAATTACTGCATAAGCTATTTCCCATTAAATGATCAGAGAGCATGATCAAAGTGAACTAACAGCAGTGGGAATAATTAGCAGCTGTGTTGTGTTTGGGGCAGGGACGAACCTTCTCGGTGCTCCAACAGCCCCTGTGGTTAAGGGGAATGCAGGTTTTGGTGCTGCCAAGCAAGTGCCACAGGGGGAGAGTCCGTTTGGCAGCATGGTGCTGTGACAGGGACATGGCTTTTTGCCATACAAAGAGCCTTAATCCATGTGAATGAGGCTTCTCAGCCCCTGGTATCTGTTCGAGAGCAGGCCCCTTCCTCACTCAGATCTGGCTGTGAGCTGTGTTGCAAGGGGGCCTGGGAATACCCAGCTACAAGATTTTGCTCAGTCCCCCCTCTCCTGTCAGGCAGGCTCCGAGTGGCTCTGCTCCGTCACGAGTACATCACTTTTGTGTGAGACGGTGTGGAGTGTCCTTGTCACTCAGCACCTCTGGCAGAAGAGAAGCTGGAGAGGCTTGTCCAGGGCTCCGCAGGGTCTGCAGCAGAGTTGGGGTGTCTGTGGCTGGGATTTACCAGAGCCGTGCTCTGCTGCAGCCAGCTGGGCCCCTCTGCTGAGTAGTGGCCCAGGAGCCACTGCTAGTGCAGCCCAGTGGGGACACGGTGCACAGGCACAGCTGCTCCGAGATGAGGTGATGTCTGACTGGGATGCATTTGCGCAGAAGCCTGCTCCAGCCCCTGCACTGGGATTGCCCTGAATGCCAGTGCATTTTTCCCAATTTATAGTTCCTTTCCCCCCCCTTGTCTTTGCTGTTTTTGCTTTTATTTAATGTTGTATTCTCTGTTGTAATTACTTCTCTGATCTGTAATGTTGCCACCTGCCCAACTCCCCCAGCTCCTGGCTGCCTTCAGCACCAGTGCTGTAAACAAGTCTTGGTGTCTCTCAGCAGCAAGGTTCTTGCTGAAATAACTCCCTAAATAAATAAAGGGCAAATTGGATATTGGAAAAGAACTTTAAGTAACATCTGAATTCCTAGGGAACTACATCTTACATCTCTGTTAGGGACAAATGGGTTCAATGTAAGTAATAATCCTCTGGAATGAAAAATAAAGAAACACTCTTCATCAGCCTCTGTGGGCTGGAATGAGAATAGGCTTTGGTAATAAATAAAAGGAAAATGCAAAGATGCCCCTGGGTGGTAGATGGGAGCACAAGATTTAAACATTGTTGACCTGTAAATACATGATCTCTGAAATGGGCTGCAGTTTGCCTCCAGATAGCTGCTTTGGACATGCTGAGTCTAGCTTTTTCCTCTTGTGTAATGGGCAGAAGCTGAAAGCCCATTTCTGAGACAGTGTGACTGGTGGGCCTTTGTGGCACATATTGGACCATGACCTTCCCAGATGTAGTTTTGCCCTTCAAACATAGCCTTGCTGTGCTGAATTCAGCTCTTTAATGAAACATAACTAGTTGAAAGTCTCTCAATGCCATTCTTTCTGGCCTCCCCCGTGCTGATGTAAAGCTAAAATCCTCCCTTGTTCTTGCTTTCAGGTGATCTATTAGTGTTCGGATTTTGATGACTCTGTCCCTGTTGTTTGATACCCCTTCTCCACACTTGCTTCAGGAGTTCATGACTGGATAAGCCCAGCACAGTGTGTGTGCTGGCTCCTGGCATTCTTCCTCTCCTGTGTAGAACATACCCATTCTTTTCATTCTGGGGTGGCATATTCATCTCACAGTGACTGCTTTGTCACTGGATGCTATAAAGTCCTCTGTTGAAGTAGGAGGTGCCAGTATTTCAAGCCCATGCCTGTGGTGTAGGTGGGATGGTATGTGCCATCAGGGATCCCCTGCATCAGAATGTGAGGCAGGGAGTATGGATTTTGCTGCCCTTCATCTCCTTCCATCTGTTTGCTCCTGGAGTTACAGGCAGTGGGTATAGCTACTCCTTACTCCTGCAACTTCCTTTGCGCCTCCTGGCTGCATGTTCTACCTAGAGAAAAGCTGGTTCTTGCTCCTACAAGCCTGAGCTAAAGACTAGGGCATTTAGTGTCATAGAAGAAGCCTTTCCTTTTCAGGAGCACTTTATCTTCCCCAAATGAAGTTCGTGATGTGCCTGTTCGTGAAAACCAGTCCAAATCACTCCCTGCCCAGCAGGATTGTGCTCTGGTAATGATTTAATAGCAGCAACTCCTGAAGAGGGCAGCATGGGTTAGCTGATGCTCGTGCACGTGGAATTACACTTGATATTCCAGCCATGTCTGAGGCAGAGCTAGTGAAATGTAAAAGAGCATTGAAGGAATTGGTAGTAAAACTCTTGGCGCTGTGATAAGATGCCTGGGCTGAGCAGGCAGAGTTATCCTCACTCCTGTTACTACGGGAGAGGATGCCTTTCCTCAGCAGTTGTGCTGCCTGCTGCAGGCTGACGTGAGCTGCCCAGGGCCTGCAGGAGGGCACAGCCCTGGAGGAGCACATGGAGGCAACCTCAGCTGCTCCCCTCGCTTTAAAGATTGACCCCACGTATTGCATGGGTTTGAGGCGCCAGAGCTGTGGGCACGTGGTTGCTGAGCTTTGCACACTTGTGTTGCGCTTGGCTCTGGAGTGTAGGCAAAATAACCAAATGAGAACACAGGTTCCCTGCACCAAGGAGCTTGGTGGGCTCTGAGGGCAGTTTTTCACCAAGAGGAATACCTAAGGGAAGAGGACCGGCTTAGTTAATGAATCCTGGGCTTTGGCGTTCAGCTGTCCTATAGATGAATGAGCTGCTTTTTGTCTTGAAGCAGAAACCAGGATGGTCTTAAGCAAACAAGCCTGGAAAATCATGTGGAAGTACTTGTGACATCCACATTAATACCAGAGGAACTAATCAGGATGAATGTTAGTGGGAGTGATCCAGTGGATAGCGTAGTGATTAGATTATTACAATAATGAGTTTTCCAGGGAGGATGATGGCAGGTAATTTATATATGGTGCAGGTATTTCTTCTGTGCATCCAGGTGATAAGCAACCCTGGCTCTGTGCTATAAGAAGATTGGACTTACTCTGTATTCCTGGAGGTGTCCAGAATGTGGCTCTCTTCTAGCTAGTTAGTTGCCTAAAAAGATCCTGGTCAGGAGGGGAGGGAGGGCTGAGTGGACGAAAAGGATGCTGGTGTTCCATTGCTTAACTGCTTGGAAAGCGCTGTTGTGACCCTAGTCCTGAGATGTTTTCTGTCCTTGCTGGGAAAAATGAGGAGAACTCTGGAGATGTGATGCAGGGACAGTTCTACAAGCACCAAAGTACTTACAGGCAGTAAAGTGATGAAGGTCTGACTGTTGTTTTGTCACAAGCTCTTCCCCTGTGACGGGATGGGTAAGACTTTGTGCTGGTTGTGCTGCTTATTTCAGGGAATTCAATGCAATTCGTGTTAAGTGTTGGTTTGGAAGTGTTTGGAAATGTGTGTAACCCTAGGTGCATACACCTCAGCTTAATGTGTTCTCAGTGTTTCACCAGAGAACACTGTTACATGCTGGTTAGATACACAAACATGTTTTTGTGAACAGTGCCCCCATGCTACTTGTGGTTTATTTTAAGCCGCGTCAGGAAGGGCAGCCGGTGGCGTACATTGAAGCCAGGCTGTGCTGTGCCCTTGAGTGCTGAAATACCCCAGTCTCTTGCAGATTCCCAGGTGGCTGTCATCTCTGCATGCGGCTCGAAGGGTCTCTTGGCCAGGTCCAGGCTGGGGGAGAATGGAGGCCAGACTTGGTTACTCACCGCCTGCAGCCTGAACTTACTGTGCTTGATGCTTGAATTGATGTACTTTTGAAACTGTGATGAGACTTTGCAGGTATCTCGCTGATAGGCAGATGGCAGGCTGGGAAGCAGCCTCATGCCCCAGGAGAGCTTCTGTGAGGTGGTGGTTCCCGCTGTGCCCACAGGGCCTTCTGAACAGGCAGCGCTTGGCCTTGATGGGCCGAAGGCTTGGTACTGCCTTGTCAGAGGTCCTGTCTTTGCTTAACCTCAATCAAAGTGCGTTCCGATCTGTACTGCTGTACTGAAGAATGAGATGCCTGATTCAGTCCTAGATTAACTTGGTATCTCCTTTACAATGTAGATATACCAAAGTTCTCTGCTGGGGAAATCAAATGGAGTACCATCCTGCTGAAGCATGTTAGGTCTCTTGTCACCAGCTAAAGATCAAGATGCTGAATTCAGCTCATTTGTTTTGGAAGTGAAACAGGAATACATGAACACTGCTGAGGCCTTTTCATGGTGCTGGGCTGGCTCCACAGCCAGGAGTGGAGGCAGTGTGACTTGTGCCAGTAGTGAAGTCACCTCCCTGCAGCTGCTGGTTCTGTGCTCTGCACTGGTCAGATGAGGTTGAGCCTTTACTGGGGCATGCAGCAAACTGGCTGATTTTGTTCAGCCTTGGATCAAGGGAGCAGCAGAACTGCCTGGGAGCTGAAACTGGAGACTTCAGTAATTTTACCCCCAAAGCCCCAAAAACTATAAAGGAGATAAAGCGGTCTGTAAAGCAAGCTCTCGTCGTGTTTGTCTTCTGTGCTATCAGTTTATCAGGCATGGACATTACACAGTTCTCATGCAGGAGTAAGTGACGCTTGTCTCTCCCTGATTTGTGCTCGTGGGATGAAGTGACAGTACAGCACAGCTGGACTGACTGTGGCACTGAGAGTCTCTAGCTTGGTAGTATAAAGAAAGGGTATGTACAGTGATAGTCTTAAAAGCAGTTGAGAAAAGGGGTCGTGGATACTGGGGACATGAGGGTATCCACTGGGGTTGCCAAGAGCTATGCAGAGCTCTGCCTTTGGAGGCCAACAAAGGAATTCCTGCTTGCCAGGGAAGAGTTTTTTCCTTGGTCAGGACCTGCACAGCATTCTTGTGTCCACTTTTCTGCATGGGTTCACATTTTCTTCCAGATAGCTGGCTACATTCAGCACCTCTGGGAGCTATTTTTGTAGCCTCTTTGCATAGCAGGGCTCAGTCTCTGAATTACCAGCAGCTGCCTGAGGCACCATGGGCTGAGGAAGGAGGAGGAGAGGTTCTGCAGCCAGCAGAGCAGGTCAGGACCGCACAAGTGGGGTCCTGAGGATCGCATGCACCTTCTGAGAGGCAGAGATAAGAAAGGCCATGTCTGAGATCAGGATGCCTGTGTGAGGCTGGGAGGCAAGATGAGACCATGTGAGCAGCCAATGTCTTTGCTATGTCTAACTGGCTTGTGGCTCCAGAGAGCACCATCTCTTCCCTGACTGCTGATGCTCTTGTCTGCTCTCGCCTCCCCATCCTTGCATCTGCCCTTGCTGGCTGCCTGCTTTGGTTCTCTTTTTCAGCTAATCACTCTCTGTCTTCTGCCTCTTGATCCTGCCATGTAAAACACTGGCTGTACATAATAAAATCAATGAAATTTCTACTCAGACATGATGTGTCAGCCCAACCAGTGGAGTCTGAGCAGAGCAAAGGCAGCCTGTAATGAACACCTCCTGTGGAGGAGCCGAAAGGTTGTCTCACTGCAGAAGCACAAGGGCATGCCCTGTCCGGGCAGGCTGGCTCCCTGATGCTCGGCTTGCAGGAGACAGGGTTTTATTGTTTGTGTATCTTCCTTTGTAAGGAGGTGCAGGGTAACAACTTCAGCTTCGTGCCAGGCAGCTGTTTTAAGCTAGGCTGTACTGCAGGCTGCTTCCATATGTCCTTGGGAAGAAGCCGAGTCCAGCAGCTTGAGCCATCCACTTTCAGAATCATGCTGATCTTGTCCTATATGCTGCAGGCAGACTCTTCCCAGTGCGTACAGACCCACAGTGCCACACGCTACAGATAAAAGTACTCGGGGCCCTAGGCGCAGGAGTTGCTGAAGCATGCCGTGCAGCTGAGCTCAGGGTCAATGTCCACAATGTAGCATCTGGAGACCCCAGGGTTCAATTTTCTAGAGCTGTTCTCTGTGTACGGAGACCAGAGCACACACTGCATCACCTTCCTGCTCTCACTGAAGGATGTCATCTGGCACTGTATATGAAGTTTACCAACAGGAGCTTGCCAGCCTTGATGTGGACTGGCTGCCTCCTTCTTCTGTGAGCTGTAGACTTACAAGGAGGTGTTCATATTTTAAATATGGTGCAATGACACCAATAGTACTAATTCTTGCATGCATCAAAGCTTTGGAGATGAGCCACGGATCATGCGTCTAAATGGCAAATGGTTATAATGGCTCCACACGTGAAACATCAAAGTCTGAGGAAATGTTGCTCTGTTATAAAAAATACATCAGAATGATCATTCCACTGCAAGCAAAGTGCAGAACTGGAGACGTGCATGGAACAAATGCAACACATTTCATACTCATTTGGGTGTTTCAAGTATGGGAAAAATTGATTCCACAGCTCCAATTGCCAGTCTACATCCAGTGAAGACTGTATTGAAATGATGAGATTTCGCACGATATTAAGCCTAAGTTGACTCCTCCTTGTGAGAATATTATTTATAATTAGGGCCTAGAAAAGCTTCTTGCTTTTTTTGGGTTTTAATTTTTTATGTGCTCCCTGGCAGAGAGAGAAGTGGCTGAGATTGCATAAAGTTCTCAAACCCAAGTATCCCTTTGCTGAATTGAGTGGCTTGCTTGTAGATTAAAGAAGCTGCGCTGTTGTTTTCTTTGTTAGGAGACAATCTTCCAAACCCAGGATGACACAGGCTGAGCCTGGGGACAGCTGCTGCAGCGAGGAAGGGCAGAGTAGTCCCTACAACAACAGAACCTCTGAACTCAGCAGCTGAGATTCCTATTTACACCGCGCTGCTCTTGCTGCTCCCTTCTCGCGGCTGTTGAGCTTGATCCGTGCTATGTCCCGGCAGCTGCGGTGCCATGCGAGCTCCCACAGCCAAATCAAAGCCAAGCTTGGGCTTCAGCCACGAGTCTGGAGGAAAGCAGAGCCCCTCAGGGAAGATTCAGAGGAGCCTAACTGGTGTGAAGATAGCGTTCCAAAATGTAGTTGGGGAAAACAAATATTGTTTTAACTCTGTTAATAATTGATGTGCTGCCAGCAGAGATCCTCATAGCATTAAGGGAATTGAAAATTAAAGGCACAAAGACACTACTTTAAGAAAACATCTTGATAAATAATTAATATGACATAAGCCTACTGGAATCTGAAGAGTGTAGGTTTTATGCTTTCTAATGCCACAGTTTCTTCCAGAATGTGAGCATGGTCATTTTCATTTGACGTCCACAAAAGCTCTTGCTTGTTTGTGCTGCTCAGCTAAAATAATTTACTGGCTCCTCTTCCAGTTGCTTGCGCTGAGCCCCCAGGATCTAAAGCAGCACATAACTAAAGATCATGGCTTGCTTAAATCAAGAGGGAGAAAAGATTCATGATTATTTGGAAAACAGAAGAGAACATGTCTGGTTCAGGGAGACTTCTGTTTGTCAGGGTCAAAGTGGATGAGAAGAAGAAACCCTGGCAATGCCTGTTAAGCAGTAGAATGTACAAATAGCTGGGAGAGGTGTCTTGGGGTGTGTAAAGCTACTGCTTTAGTTTGTGTGTCTCTAGAGAGACGCATTTTCAATGGTGAGGCCAATCTTGGGGACTACACTGAATAATTCAGTGACTGGCACTTCCCCTGTGCATTCTATCTGTTGAGGATCTTAAGGACAAGAAATAGCTCAACCCAGCATTCCAGAGTACACAGCCCATCAGTGAGACTAGAGAAGGGCTGCTGAGATGGCTGGAGTCTGGCTGATGCACAGCTGACACGGGCAGACATTGGTTCCAAAGGAGAATACCAAGCACTGTGTTAACTGACAGAGCTTCTGCCATCTCTGAAACCTGTATCACTGAAGGGCGTCCGAGCTTCTTAAAGTCTCTGTGTATTCCAGTCCACTCTTAGGCTGTTGCAGTGAAGCAGGGAGGAAGTCAGGCAGAGCTGCTGGCAGGGTTTCGGGCTTAAGAAACTGCATGAGAGCATCCACAGACTATATTTATTCATTGCTTTAAATAAAGCAAAAGTGAATGCTGCTTCTTCGTTACGAATGTCTCCATGCTTTACATGCAAAAGGTTGGTAGTGATTGATGGAATTCATAAACACCCTTTATTTACTACAGCAAGGTTAATAATTAAGCAGAAGAAAGAATGTCCATGAATGCTGCTATAAAGATAATTCTTGTTCTAGTTCCAAGCAAAAGCCCATGTAAATTAGTGATTGAGAACTTAAGGGTGATCCACTGGAGCTATAGAGGGGAGTTAATTTTATCCATTCTTGATAAAGCAAATGCTGTGGTCAGACACTGGGCAGTGCAGAATTACTCAGGCTGCAGCTGAGTGTGTTCTGTCCCAGGTGGTTGCTTCTCTCTCCATCCTCGGAGGCACGCATCGTATTCACTGTGTCTGCCCAGTGCTGCTCAGCACTCCAGCAATGTCAGGCCCTCATTGAAACTGAAATGTAAAGCCTGTGGGCTGGCACCCACTGGAAAGGTTGGGCCTGGGCATGCCAGAGAAAGGGTTGTGGAGTATCACCCCTTGCCCACAGTACAACAAAGTGGATTCTCTTGGAGGAGAACCTGCTGGTTTCAGTGTGTCATATCCTCTGCACCGCATTGCTGTCCTTCTGCAGCTAAGGCTCGGCTGGGGCACGGCAGCGCTGCAGTGGGGCACCAGGAGCCCCAGGCAGGGGATAAGGTGTGTGGGGCTGCCTGGTTGGCAGCTCTTCCTCAGTGCACTGTCAGGGCCAAAGCTGCTGCCCTGCAGAGAGAGGATCCTGCAGCACTGGTACTTCCTGCAGCTGCAGCGGTGCCTCAGTTCTGCAGCGTGTCCTTGCCTATGGCTCCCTGTGCGTCTGCTCCCACACCTGCCCTGCATTCCTCCCCTCTCCCTGCTCTTGCCTGCCTCTGTCTGTCCCATCTCCCAGCATTGCTTCCGCAGCATCCCTGCCTCTTTCTGCTTTGCTTTCCTAGAGTAGAGGCCTTCTATCCATCCTGCTGCTGGGTGGCAGGGTGGTTTCTATGCCTGCCAGACAGCCCTATTGTTATTTAAAGATGCTGACTCTGGGAGCCTCATCCGCATCAGACAGACCTGGGAGTGTCTGATTTAACAAAGCAGGGAAACAAGCCAGTCAGAGTTATCTTGATCTGAAGCATATTCTAGGAGTGATTAGCTGCCTAAACTTACACTGTAATTATCTGTGCTGAGTGGCTTCTGCACATCATTGCCCATTTTTCTGAGTGTTTTTATTTAAGTTGATAATGGAAAATGAATAAAGCTTTGGTTCCACTCTGATTTTGACACTTGTGCCAGAAAATATCTGAAGATGAACATTTTTGTTTTCCCAATAGTTAGATTAATATTTAATTTGCTGGCATCCCACAAGCTGAATAGTTTTCCTCTGATATGGTTCAACTTTTTAATTACAGGAACTGGCTCCTCCTGGTTTGTGCCTGGAGTAAGAAGCTCAGGGACCATCCTGACATCAGTGTGACCGTGATTTTACCAGCCTCACGCGCTGCAAGGCTGCCATCATCTGAAGCCTCTGCTCCTGGAAACAGGTACACACTGGGACCTGCTCTGTATCTGCTGAGGATGGAGATCTGTCCTTGATTGAATTTAAACTGAAGGAAATGAGGATGGAAGCAAGATGCAGCCATGTCAGGTCTCAAGGAATGCATGATACGTGCCTGCTGCTGCAAGCCAGAAGTAGGAGGGAGCCCACCGCACTGTAGTTTGTCTTACACCAGGTATGGGCAGAGCTAACCCAGACACAGGAGATCTCCCCTTGACCATGATCCTCTGCTGAGCGTGGGGAATGCTGCAGGGTGTGCTGGCTGTGACAAGCCTTTGAATGACCCCCAGCACCACCATGGAGGCAGTCTGAGAGAAAGCTCAGTGTGGCATGGGCAGCTGGCTATCTTGGGGCTTATTTTTGCCACAGCCATTAGGAGATGCTTGTGAAAACCCACAGCAGACAGGGCATGGATTATGGGATTATTTGCCTGCAGTCCTCAGAGGTCCTGCTCACAGTCCTTCTAGAGCACTGGTTGTGTCTGACCATTGCACTGAACTGGCAGGTGAGGCTCTGCTGCAGGGGTGTCTCTGAAGCATCTTGAAATCCATGAATACTGAGGGGCTCCACAGTGTTCTGGGCAAACAGCCACATTCGATTCTGGGATCATGCTGCCCATCCTCTTGCAGCTTGAATGATCTCACTGGCACTTTGTAACGCCAGTGCATGTTTGGTGTGCTCTGGGGATCCCTCCTGCAAGGGACAGTCCTGCCTCCCTGCCTGCATCTGCAGGGGAGTACAAAAAGTCTGCCTGAGCTTTGCTGGGCCCTCACAGGCGGGCAGGGGCTCTGCCTGCTCTCAAAGAGGCAGAGGCAACAGGCAAACTTGCATCCTTGCTCCCAGGACTATGCTCCCAATGCTCCCTTCCTGACTGGCACTGCTGCCTGGGGCTCAGTTGTCCAAGTGATTAAGCCTTCCCTATTTGCTTGGAGAGCAGCTATGGCTTAGGATCAAATCCAGCCTTTAGAATTAACCCATCTGTAATGTCCATTAAGTCTGGATTCCCCTGACCAGCCATGCAAAGTAACATCTCATCTTAGTGCGATATTCATCTTACACTGTCAGTTTTACCCAACTCCTAAGCACTCAGTAACAGCAAGACTGTCAGGGTGTTAGTTATTCATTAGTTTTCACTCACTTGAAGAATATATCGTTGTCATAATATGGCACATTGCACTGGGAACAAACTCCCTGTGCAGACAGGGATTAAGGCCATTTTTCAAATGCTGCTGACTATTAATCTGTACATTGTTTGAAGGGAAAAGGTCTTGTTAAAACTCGATTTTGAACGCTACTTTGGCAGAGCATAGTGGGCAGTTTTGGCATATTCTCTGAGAGCTATGGGTGCTGGTGACAGGGATGCAGCACACCAACCCCTATGGCAGTATGTGCTCAGCGCCACGCACACAGTGCTTGTTCCTGCACCCAGAGCTAACCAGGTGAACCTCAGCTGCTGGCTGCTCAGCCTCCATTCCTCATTGCTGTCCTCCAGAGCTGTCTGCCAGAACTCCATCACTGGGAAGTTCAGGTGTCTTGTTCAGGTGCGGCAACTGGGAAAGGAAACCGGGAAGGAAAAGTTGATCTTATGTGGAAAGGGTGAAGATAGCCACAAGTCTGCAGGCTGGTGTGGAGAGAACCTGCCTTTGGTGAGGAGGGGAGACCCTTTCATGCCAGCTACATGGCTCCTGTTGTGTTCCCGCCACTGAGGAGAAATAAAAGAGGAGAATTAATCTCTAAGGGGCAAACACATCAAACCAGCAGCCTCTGCTGCAGCTCTTAGCTGTGGAGGCACAGGTCTGGACTAGAACATTTGTTGTAGCTGTTTAGTGGCCCACGCTCTTCGCAGATTCATTTTATGAACTGGAAAAGCAGTTTGTCTGCCTGTGGGCCCTGAAGTACTGATATTTGTTAAATCCACATGCTTTGAAAGCCCTAGAGTTGAACTACTGGATATGTAAAGAGAAAAGCAAATAAAGCCGGCCATGATATGTCTGTTTCATCTAGATAATATTCTGATAAGGCCTGATTCATTACCTTCATGTCTTAAGGCCAAGCAAGCCACATGGGGTCTCACCTTCATCCCAGGCAGAAGGAGAGCTTGAGAAAGGAGAGCCAGAAATCCCATTTGCCTGTGGAGGTCCCGGGGTGCTTCCTGTCCCAGCTTGCTTGTTCACACCGTGTCTAGTTCATCAGGCTGCTGGCTGTTCAGATGCCCCTTGTCTTGGTGCCAGTGGCTCCAGGGTGGCTGTGGCAGTGCCGGGGCTCAGCCTCACCCCTGTGCTCTGCTCTCATGTGCTGAGCCTCAGCCTCACCTTCCTGCTTTGAAAAATGTCACAGTAAAAAAGCCCAGGCTGAAACTGACTTACCAGCGAGAAGGACAACATGAGTATTATCTGTGAACTAGGGATACATCATAAGGCAAGACAGACACAAGGCATACAGAGGGTAGTTAAACCCACAATACCTGAGGATATTTCTAAATGAAAAAATGATCTTCACGCTGAAATTGCAAAATGATGCATCTCAGTGCCCAAATTAGCAGTGCCTAAAGACCTGCTATCATTATCTGCTAGCTTCAGAGAGGCTGCTGGGTGAGGAGAGCAACGGGGCTTTGGTGTCACTGCTCAGCGTGGTGTGGTCTTGGGGACCCTGGGTGGGGAGGTGGCACTCACTGTGTTTGTGCACTGGCTCCTGAGTGATGGTACCCGGCCTGAGCTCCTGTGAGCGCCCTGTATCCGGTCCTGAGCGGCAGCACAGGCTGAGCTCCTGGCGCAGGCAGGGGGGAGCAGGCAGGCGCAGGATTCCCCAGCAAAACATGGGCTTTGTGGTGTCCAGCACCTTCCAGGAGGACCTTGGAGCAAAAAGTCACGGAAATCTTCCAGGAGATTGGTTTCTTTCTCATTACATGGGATCACAGTTTGTGTAATTCAGGCGGAGTGACGCGGTGTCTTTCATGTGCACCTGCTCCAGGCAGAGCGGTCAGTCAGTCGAAGCAGAGCTGGGCCAGGGCGTTTTGTCATTATTCTGAATTTTCTCTATCTGACAAAATTGAGGGCCTTGAAAAGACCGGAGCCGTTGTAAAGGATAGAGCATCAGAGGATAGGTCACACAGTATATTAAGGAATGAAAATTGATTCATTCTTTCCTCTGTTGAATAAGCAGCTGTACTTTGGTCCCTGTGATCCATGAAATAAGCTGTCAGGGAAACAGGAAATGTGCCATATTTGAACTTCACTCACTGATCCCGTTCTGAGCTGAGGTGCAACATTAACACGCATTCTGGTGGGTGCAGGATGTGCCGCAGGAGAGCGGCTGGGCCCGGCATGCTCGTCACTTGCCTGGGTTATTTGTTCCTACATTAATCAGTGCTGTACAAGGCTGTGACTCATTTACTTAGGTCGGAGCCAGCCACCAGGAGGAATTTCTCGACAGCGACGTTTGCTAGTTTTAAATGAAATCAAAGGCTCCAGAGAAGGCTCGGGAGGAGTGGCTCTGACACGGCTCAGTGGCCCTTTTGTCTGGAGAAACAGTGTTAGACAGTTCAGAGGTTCTGACAGTCATCAGCACAAGAAGGGGTAACGGAGGTTTCTAGAACATGGGGTTACTAACTGGAGCACATTAGGTCAGCAATGCCTGCAAGTCTAATGGACGGTTTAGCTGCAAAATTCAACGCAGGACATTCTCATTATTGCACAAAATCGACCCAGTTTCATCTCCTGTAACAGAACACACCTTCCTTTACACACCTTTTCCCAAGTAAGAGGTTAACCTTGTGGTGGTGTCCATAAGTGGCACCCAGAGGACTGCCTGCAACTCTTACTTGCTATGGCAAGCCTGTGTTAGCCATACTGGTGTCTGTTGCTCCTTTTGTGAATTCTTAAAAGTTTTAACTAAAACATCACTTTTGCTGCCTTTGCTTTATTTGCCTCAAAATTGTGATTCATAAAGATAGATTTTTATAATTAAGGTAGAAATGAGAAATAAGCCCCTATATATAATTTAAAGTGTTGAAATTATGGACACTATCTAACTTCTGCTTTAAATCATGGGAACAAACTGTTCCCCATTACCAGCCCTAATTAAATCCATTTTTCTATGAGTCTTTGGCAAATTCCCTTTTAGTAAAGCTGTATTAAGCTCTCTTTTATTTCCTCTTGCTTTGCAGAATTCTCTGTTTGAGATGAATAATAGGTTGAATATGGTATGTGGCGGCCCTGTAGACTCAGAAGGTACAACATGAACAAATATATTGCTCTGGAAAGGTGGTGTAACAACGCTACTGAGGATTTAGAAGCATCTCCTCCACCAGACAGGTAGGAGCACTACCACCATTCTGGCTTGGGGAGTTTATATATGGTGCAAGAATTGGCAAATGCTGTGTAGCAAAGAGGCTGTGGAAGGGTAGAGAAGGGTTGGAGAAGGGGCAGAGGGAAGCAAGCAGCCTGCTGTTCCCCTCCATACGCATTTGGCTGTTGCACACTGAAGGTCTACCTGCTGTGCCCTGTGATGTTGTCCTTGGCCTTTTCTGAGGAATGAGCAGTTGTAGAGGGATGGAGAGGATGAAACTTTCCAAGGATTGCTCTGCTTTACTTCAGTATATGCAGGCATGGAGATGTGCTTTCTGCCAGGCTGTGCTGAGTTGCCTGTAGCATCTGTCTGAGTATTTGTGTCAAACCTGCCTAGCAAGGGCCATGATCCTGCTGAACTCAGACCTGTTTCTGCACGTAGATCAAAGTATGGCCTTGGTCACAGGTCCTGTGCACAGACAGCTTTGTTAGGGTGATGCCTATTGATGACCTGACTGAGGAAGCAGTGCTCAGAACCCACCTGAAACAGCTTCTTATCTTGCTGTCCTTGTGTGTGAAGATTAACTTACTCCCAATAACCTGCAGCAGTCCCAGAGCAGCGATCCCAGAGCAGCAGCTTACTCCTATCCTCAAGCGGCTCCATCAGTCATTTACTGTAACGATTGGCTTCAGCCTTCGATTTCCTCTGTGGAGCATATTGGAAAGAGAGAGGCTGAGCTGTGAACGTTAATAACAATGAGTAATAACAGGACGAGTTCCACAAGCTTTAACAATCAAATGAATCAAAAATCAGGCAAGTTTCATTAATAAATACTTGCTGGGGTTAGTTGACAAGGGAGCTAGTGCCAGAGGTGTGTGTATCAGCTAAAGGCACTTGTGTGATCCATTCTCAGACCTTTTGCTCACCTGGTAGGTCCCATACTGTCCTCCATGATCTGCCACGGAGGGGAGAGGGGACAGGGGACAGAAGGAGCAGATGGCTTGGGCTGTGTTGCTTTGTTGGTGTCTGTATTGGGTTTATGTGGCAAGGTTTTGGTAGTTGGGGGTGTGTGAGGGTGGCTTCAGTGAGAAGATGCCAGAAGCTTCCCCCATGTTGGACAGAGCCAGTTCTAGCCAGCTCTGATGCAGACCTGCCCTTTACAAAGCTGAGCCCATAGGGATGGCGGTAGTGCCTGTGAGATACCTTATTTAAGAAAGGGTAAAAGCTGTGCAACAGCAGACAGGAGAGAGGAGTGAGAAAATGTGAGAGAAACGCTGCAGACACCAAGGTCAGTGAAGAAGAAGGGGAGGAGGTACTCTGGGAGCTGCAGAAGATTCCTCTGCAGCCTGTGATGCAGCCCATGGTGAGGCAGGCTGTGCTCCTGCAGCCCATGGAAATCCGTGGTGGAGCAGATACCCACCTGCAGCCTGGGGAAGGTCCCACACAAGAGCAGGGGCAAGTGCCTGTGACTCCATGGAGAGCCTTCACTGGAGCAGGCTTCTCGTAGGACTGGGGACCCATGGAGAGGGGCCCACACTGGAGCTGGTATTTTGGCAAGACTACACTGGAGCAGTCTGCTCCTGAAGGACCCCACACTGGAAGAACTGCAGCCCATGCGAAGGACCCATATTGGAGAAGCTTGTGCAGGACTGTCTCCCATGGAAGGGGCTCCATGCAGGAGCAGGGGAGGAGTGTGAGAAAGAAGGAGCCTCAGGGACAATGTGTGATGAACTGACCACAACCCCCATTCCCCATCCCCCTGCGCCGCTTAGAGGGAGAAGGTGGAGGAGGTGGTGGTAAAGTTGAGGCCAGGAAGGGAAGGCTGGGGAAGGTGTTTTCAGATTTGTTGTTATTTCTTATTTTCCTACGCTGGTTTGATTACAATAAATTAAATTAATTTCCACAGGCCAAATCTGTTTGCCTGTGATGGTAACTGCTGAGCCACGTCCCTGTGCCCATCCCCTGGCCCTGTCCTTATCTCCATCCAGAATCCCTTTGTTGTATTTTCTCCCCCTGTACCTGGTGGGAAGGGGGAGTAATGGAGCGGCTGGGTGGGTACCTGGTGGCCAGCCAAGGTCACCCCACCATGGTGTCATGCTGCAGGAAGGGTGGGTGCTGCTTCCTCTTGGCAGAAATCTCTGCTAGGTGCAGCAGCTCCATGTGCCACCTCTGCTTCACTGCCTTCATCTTCCTGTGGGAGCAGAGGAGCTTGTTACACTGCAGAGGCTGTAGTCCAGTCTGGAGTGACCTGTACTCCCCAAAAACACAGGTGGAGTCTTGACAGATGCAGTCCCTGTGTTCAGGTAATGCAACGAGAGATCACTGGAGAAGGCCAGAGCTGTTACTGCAAGAACACAGTCATGAAGCAGCCCTGGAATGTGTATTATCAGTTAAAAGTGACCAATGCAGATATGAATTATTAAATCTATTAGCATGGGGCTGCCATAATGAAGTGTCAAATTCTTCATAAAGCCAATTCCTATTAAAAAGAGCTAAGATTAAAAGCAGTGTAGATTCAGAAATGATGGGAACTGAGAGGAATGAGGGAACACAGTATTGATCATTCACACCAGTCATGTCTGTCTCGATTTAGAAATATGAAAAACAGATTAATGAATTAATGATTCAGTGTCAAAAAGGGGCCCAGCAGGAGCAGGTCTGTTTAAATCATGTGAGTGCAAAGGCCTCGGCACCATTGAGAGCAGAAGGAGGATGAGAATGAGCAAGGGGCTGCATGGCAGTGGTACAAAACCCCAGCACAGGCAGAATGGGGAAGGGATGGGCCAGATTTTAACTCCGTGTCAGAAGATGGGCATTGGAGGTCTGGGTTCTTGGGCATGCAGCAGAGGTAGGGAGCACAGAAGTAGGAGGAAGCAGCGGTATTCATTGGGCTGAGGCTCATGTTTTCCAGCTCAGCCATTAGCAGATGTGGTGCGTTAGCCCTGGGTGCTGTCAGGCACTCACCAAGCTGCTCTCACTCTGCCCTCTCCAGAAGTCTGGGGGAAAGTGAGGTGAAGAAGCTCCCGAGTGAAGGGAAGGACGGGGGGTCACCCACGGTTACCATCACAGGCAAAAGAGATTCATTTGCTGTGTTACAAAGTAAACTAGAATAGGATAGTCACAAAACCGAGCACCTTGCCCCTGCCCTCCTTCCTCCCTCCTTCCTTCACTCAGGCCCCTCTCTCTCCTCCCTCTGAGTAGTGCAGGGGGACAGGGAATGGGGGCTGTGCTCAGTTCTTTACGCTTTGTTCTGCTGTTCCTTCACCCTCATGCCCTTCCCTGCTCCAGCATGGGGTCCCTCGCACGGGAGGCAGTCCTTTGGGAACAGACTGCTCCAGCCTGGGTCCTTTATGGCTGCATTTCCTGCTCCAGCATGGGCTCTCCATGCGGTCGCAGCTTTAGGCGCATCCATCTACTCCAGCTTTTCTTTGCTCCAGCCTGAAGCCGCATCCAGGAAGTCAGAAAGTGCATTGCGGAAGACTAGAAAATGAAGCCAAGGTGCCAAGCAGCAACTCACCTGCTGAGTTTGCCTTTTGAGATGGAGGCTGGTGACAGGAACTGGTAAAAGATGTAGAAACAAGGTTGAAGAGAGCTTTGATAGAGCTTTTGTTTCCGGGAATAACAGTTACCAGCATTTGTTAGCATTCAGTATAAATTGGCATGTCTGTCAATCAGCTCTCATTTATGGTTTCATAATGGTCTCAGTGAGATCAAGTAACTTGTGAAGACAGGATTTACCCAGCAGGATTCTTGTCTCCATGTGGCCAGTTGCTCGCTGCTCTCATCAGGGCTGGTGCAGCCCTGCGGCTGCGCCTTGGTGCTTCCGTGGCGAGTGCTGCAGCACCTCCCGGCTTGTGGCATGGCAAGGCAGAACTGAGTTAATTGTGTTAGCAAAATGGGTTCTAAACCATTCCAGAGCGTTCCGTCAGGCTGACAGGTGAAGGGAATGCTACAAAATGAATATTGTTGACAAAATAATTTCAGGGTGTTGATAAAATGCATTTTGTCTTCAGATAAGAAATACCAGATTGACAAATGCTATTGTCCTTAGAGGGTTTTTTTTTTAGCTGTCAGTCAATTATTCCCTTTTTAAGCCAGCCAATGATAGTTCTTCATGTCTGAAAAAGCTTCTGTAAGAGACGGCATAAAGCTCTGGAGGACAAAACGATTAAACTTTGATTTGGTGCTTGCACACTGAAAGCAGCTTTGTTCCTGTGAGGAACAAGATGGGTCGCTGCGCAGTGGGAACAGATGAGGTGTGTGATGGGGCTCAGCCATGCCTGTGAGGGAGCGAGGGGGCTCTGAGCTGTCTGTCTGGAAACATGCTGCCAGGGTGCTGGCACGGGGTTCCTGCAGGTTCCACAGGCCATGGGCACACACCCAGTGCTCTCCCTGTGTCTTTCCATGAAGCTACACTTTCTGAGCATGGCACAAGGGATGTGCAGCCGGTTTTCTGCTGTTCTGCCAGGGCTTTTACTGCAAGCTTCTGGTTTCTTACCGGGATCTTCGGTTCAACAGACACCACCCTCTCCCCCCGCCTTTTGTCCTGCAGTGCAGAAAAGGAAGGAACAGTCTCGTGTTATGTATGAACTGGACTCTGTCGGGATTTTTGAGGAAGCTTGAACTCAAGGAGATAGTATTGCTTATAATGTAATGATGCTTCATTGCCAGGTTGTAGTTATTTTCTTTATCAATACTGGCGTAACTGATTACATTAAAGCATAAATGACCTTGTTGGAACAGCTACTCTTTGTAAGCGAGCATGCCATTCGCATGAGTCCCTGGAATGACGCTTAGCTCCTTAATACATGGAACATCTGTTCTTTGTTTTTGAAATAGTCAGTGACTCTTCCTCACTGCCTTCACTTCCCAGGGCCAAAGGGAGCCAGCCATCCCTGGCATAACGTTTAAACTTTTCCACTTTTGGCTGAATGGACTTTTGAAACCACTGATAAGAAAATAAGCAATCAAAACTACAAATCGTCTGGAATCCCAGTTACAATAATGTGTGAGAACCAACTAATGGCAGTTAATGGCACTGGCCAATAAATTCACAAAAGCACAGTTTCTCCTTTGGAATTAGAGAACTGGGATGCTAGCAGCATCAAATATGTCTTCAGTCTTCTATGCTTTTATGATTTTAAGGGAGGCTGTTGCTGTAGGCACAGTAGGGTTGAAACCCCTCCAACAAGCTGTGCAGTGACTGCCCTGCCCAGCCACGCCACCAGCAGAGCTGGCTGCTGTGTGGTGACTGTGCTCACTGCAGCAGCACTGACTGCTCCAACACTGCCTCAGGAGGGCCAGGGAAGAGATGAGCTTCCTGAGGCCCTGGGTGGTGCTGAGCTCTGGTTGTTTCCCTGCTGAAGAACAGCTCCAGCACTGTCTGCCCGGGTACTTCTGTGACTTGTGCCAGGGACAGTGCCATGGGCAGAATGTACCTCAGGTGGCAGATGAGCCGTGCCTGGCTCCTCAGGCTCATATCGACCCCTCCAGCTTGGTTTTGGGCAACAGGGAAACCTGGAATGGCCATTCTCCAGGGCAGCTGGGGCAGCTGAATATTATTTGCTGCTGAACTTCAATAGAGCTGTGCTTTCCCCTTCCATGCTGTCTGTCTTTAACAGGCAGATAGCAGCAGCCTGGCTTCTCCCTGCTGGGGCATGGAGGACAGGGGGGATCAATGCTTACTAATCTGCCTTCAGTTCACATCTGCCTTTTAGGCTGCTTGGTCCCGTGGTGCAATCACAACAATGCTCAGATAACACCTTGGAACCAATCATTTTTATGGGAACACACGCAGTATAAAAGGTCTGACTGTCTGTGCACACATATACTATCAGTGGCTATTACCCAATAAAGCTGTCAGATAGAGAAACATCACAGCAAGTCCTTGAACAGTATCTCCTCAAGTTTAAACAGAGCAAAAGCTCCTCGCAATTCATTTCTCATAAAAATAAAGAAAAGAGGATCAATATGAGCTGAATGAATGAGTCAGGGTTGCTTCCTGCAGACAAGGAGAGAAATAGGGTTTGTGGCTGCAGGTGCTGGCTTCAGGAGGGCAGCCCTGGGCCATGCAAATCATCCTGACAGATGTGGCAAGAGCCACTGGCAAACGCCAGTGCTGGCCACATGCATTGCTCTGGAGAAGAGCAGGAGCCCAGGGTCCTTCCCCGAGAGCTGCCAGGCCAGGGCACAATCAGCCAGACAGCCCTCTGCGTCCTCCACAGTGAGAGCAGTGTGGGCACAATGACAGCCCCAGGATGAGGAGCTGCTCTGCTGCACTGGTGTCCTCGTTGTACCATTTTTTCAGCAGTTCCTAGCCCCAAAAGGAGTGGTAGAAAGTGCTTTAATTTCTCTGTAGTGATTAGGAACACAGTGCCTTCTTCATGACATACTGTCTCTGCTTCTCAGGCTCCTGCACACTGAGCCCTTTATGTCCTCTTTTCCCAGTGAGTCCCACAATGCTCCATTTCATGGGTGTTATTTAGGTTGAAAGGTAAGCAGCTTAAATGCTTTGCTTTCTAGCATCTGTGTCCTGTTAGAGCCATTTCTTACTCGCTCTCAATTGTGCATTTTGTTACATGAACATGTTTAGATACAAGGGTTTTTCTCTCCTTCAAATATTTATAGTGATGACTTGTGATGTAATCAATGGGGTTTACAGAATCTCACCCTGCACCATCACATCTTTATTCTTCAGAATGATGCTTGCTGCAATATTATAGCTCAGCCTGACAAGATAAAGCTGAGTTAAAACAAATTGCACATTATCTGCTCCATCCTGTTGTTGAGATTGCAAAAGAGAACAAAGGGAGTTCTATCAGAGAAGCTCTTCTCCCTCCTCCAGGCAGAGGAGTGGCAGCTACTGAGGCAGACTCAGAGCAGCTCTGACAGAAGCTGTGCTGAGATGAGGCTCCTATTCCCTCATGCCAGCTCTGCACCAGGTTTCCAGGTCCTTGTGCATCTCTCCTCCATGCTAGATCCTGAGCACGTCTTTCCCAACCCCTCTTCAGTCTTTGCTCAGTCAGCTCCTGAAGGATCTCCAGAATTCAGCACATTGTTATAGGCCATGCAGGAGGATGGTCTGAGCTCTCCTGCATTGCACCCCTGGAGGTGCAGCCATAGCTTGCACCCACTGTTGCTTCATCTCCTTGTCTCCTTCACCCAAGACCCAGTGCAAGGAGGAACACTTTCAGGGAGTTGGGATCATGTGGAGAACTGGCTCGAGGCGCAGGGGCTCCCTGGCCCTGTATCAGCGCACTGCGTGCTGAACTGTCAAGTATGTAACAGATGACAAGGCCAGCATGTTCTTGGTGCAGGTGTTTGCGCAGTAAACAGGATACTTGTGATGGGAAAGTATGAAGAACTGTAACTTAGCACTAACCATGGGGGGGTGGGTTAGGGTAATGTAACCTTTGGGTTTTCACCAATTGTATCAAGCCTAGCAACACAAGTAGCCAATTATATTAGGAAGGATAGGTAGAATGTTAGAGGAAAAGTATAAAACCTGTAACGTAGAAGCAATAAACGAAGTCTGCATATTGATCACATTGGTCTCACACATTCTTCCCTCGCCGAACCCTCCGCAAGTGGCGCCTGATCAGGAACCCCGATGCCCTTTCCAACCACCGAGGCGGAGTAAGCGAGCGGGAAAGCACCGGGAAGCAGCGCCCGGAGGGCAAAGAGTTGGCTGACGCAGGCGTCTAGAAGCTGCTCCGTGCCTGGACCGACCCTATAGAGAAGTGTCCGCCGCCCGAGTTAGGCCACCTGAGGTGAGGCTGCACGGCGCCAATAGGTAGTACATACATTTAGTGAAAATGGAAAGACAGGTGGCCTATGATTTGCTTAAGTGCTTTTTAGAAAAGCGTGATGTCCCTGACATAGATGTAAAGAAGGAATTGCCAGGGTTACTTGATTATGGTGTGGCAAAAGGTTTCTTTAGTAACCCTGATACTGTTTTTTTGGTTGATGAATGGCAAAGGTTCGGGGATCGGCTGTGGCAGGAGGTGATAGCTGAGGACAAGCTAGCGAGGAAGTTGGGGCGCCCCTGGAGAGCAGTAATCAATTGTATTAAACAGCACCAAACTGGAAAGAGGGTGGCTGCATTCGCTACGGTGTATTTAGAGGGAAAGGAACCCCCCAGCGATGCTGGAGTGCTAAAATTTGGGAGTGATAATATTCCGCAGGCCCCGATAACGCGGACAATTACACTCCCAGGGCCCTCCCCGGCAAGAGAGGCAGCTGAGGCAGCTGCCCCTTCTGCTCCGCCATGGTCGGAGACCTCGGCTCCCACGGGAGAACCTCTTCCCCAACAGGAGGAGGAAGAATTAAAGGGGGGAGCAGCTCGTTACCGTCATGAGGAAGTGTCAGTGCAGGCCGGCCAAACGGTCGCCCCTGCCAGGTCTGTTGCCCAGGCGCCCGAGATGGCGGGCAGGGTACAGCGAATTGACTGGCACTCTATAACGCAGTCTGCGATAGAGCAAGGTGATTGTGAGGCCCTGCGCCTAATGGAGGACTTGCATGCTTTTCCTGTAGTATATGGGCAGGATGCTGCGGGCAATCAAGCGGCTCAGTATGCCCCCCTGGATTGGAAATTGTTGACACAGTTACGTAGTACCGTGAATGAGTCAGGCTTACAGGGAGAGCCCACCAGGCAATTGTTAAATTATATCTGGGGGTCAGGACTCTTACTGCAGGAAGATATTAAGAATATTTGTAAGATGATTATGACACAGTCACAACTGGTGCTCTGGCAATCACATTGGTATTCTCTGTGTGAGACCGCAGCCAATGTGCAGCGGGATCAGAGGGATCCCTTGTATGGAAGGACGGCTGACCAATATATGGGTATAGGTCGGCATGCTACCATAGAGGCTCAGGCAATGTTGGGACCTGCGGTGGTACAGGAGGCCATGCGCTTGGCACGTATTGCAATAGGCCGGGTGCGAACGAGCCCAATCTCCCCCTCTTATATGGGGATTAAGCAGGGCAAAGGTGAGTCTTTTGCCTCTTTTGTGGACAAAATAACGGAAGGGATAAATAGGGCAGAAGTGCCTGAATACATGAAAGGGGCCCTTTTAAGGCAATGCGTTACAGAGAATTGTAATGCAGCCACCCGCAATATAATTATAACACTGCCGGGAAACGCCACCGTAGAGGATATGCTTGAGCGGATGAGTAGAGTACCGGTGGGCCATCAAGCTATGCTAGTTGAGGCAGTACACCAGTTAGCTCAGACTTTACAGCAAGCTCAGACACAGGCTTTTCCTGCTCTGGCGCCCTTAAGAGCTGCAGCCCACCTCGGGGGGCCGGGAGGAAACCACACTCCTTGCTGTTTTCGTTGCGGTCAAGAAGACCACATGAGAAGAGGCTGTAGAGCCTTTCGAGTCTGATGTCAACGGTGCCAGTCGGACCATCACAGTACCACAGCCTGTCGTCGGAGGTTGGGAAACGCGCAGAGGAGTGCGAGGGGCCGCTGCGCAAGGACACCAACAGCGACCCAGCCAGTGCAGGTCAACCCAGCAATCTACAATCCCCCGGAGCTTTGCAGCCAGCCAGTGACCTGCGCCCCGCCACAAGGGGAAGTCTCGGCTTGGACTTGGCAACCACAGTAAGTGTGACCCTAACGGACAAGAAACTGGTTCGTGTTCCCACCGGAATTAAGGGACCTTTGATGATTAATGGACAGGCGTGTGGGGCCCTTTTGCTCGGGCGCTCATCAGCCACGATGAAAGGACTGACGGTGGCACCAGGACTGATTGATGCAGACTTTGAGGGACATATCAGTATTATGGTATACACACTTTATCCGCCTGTGTATGTACCTGCGGGAAGCAGTATCGCCCAGCTGGTGCCGCTGCCGCCCCTTATTCAGAATGCTTCGGCGGGGCTTCGTGGAGAAAACGGTTTTGGCTCAACTGGCGGTATGGCACTACTCACGTTACCTTCATCACAATGACCGACGGTGATGGCTGTTCTTCGGCAGGGCCACAACACCATCCGGTTGCAAGTCCTGCTTGATGCAGGAGCCAACCTCACCATCATAGCCACCGCAGTTTGGCCAGCACGATGGCCGTTACAGCCAATGACAGAAGCTGTCGAAGGTGTGGGGGGTGCTGTGACGGTAGCTCGCAGTAAACACCCTGTCTCCATTGAAATTGAGGGTCATACAGTTTCCACCGTGGTTACAGTAATGCCCTTACTGCATAAGGTGAATGCCTTGTTAGGGCGGGATGTCCTTACACAGATGGGTGCAGTACTTACTGCAGACGTGACACATTTTGTTTAGCGGCCACTGCTTGGACTTTCCCAATCCCATTGGTCTGGTTAACGGACCGTCCTGTATGGATTGAGCAATGGCCGCTGAAGAAGGAAAGTCTGCGACAAGCACATGCCTTAGTACAGGAACAGTTACAACAGGGACACCTCCGCCCTTCTATTAGCCTGTGGAATACTCCCATATTTGTCATCAAGAAGAAATCTGGCAAATATCGATTGCTCCATGACCTTCGAGCAGTGAACTCTCAAATGCAGGCTATGGGTGCACTGCAACCTGGACTACCGAATCCTGCCATGCTACCGCAGGATTGGCCCCTGCTCATTGTTGATCTAAAGGACTGTTTCTTCACAATTGCACTTCACCCTCAAGACACCCAACGCTTTGCGTTCACCCTACCTTCTCTCAACAGGGAAACCATAGCGCAACGATACGAATGGGTAGTCCTTCCCCAGGGTATGCGCAACTCACCAACACTGTCAACTCTTTGTGGACTCGGCATTACAGCCTCTGCGACAAGCTTGGCCCCGAGCCCTGATCTATCACTACATGGACGATATCCTTTTTTGTCAAGCTGCCTCCTTCTCTGCTAGCCAGGAACTGATGATCTCTGACTGTTTGGCCTCACGAGGTCTTGTCATTGCCCCAGAGAAGGTGCAGCGTCTGCCGGTGTGGCAGTATCTTGGGTGGTCAATCTCAGAGTCCACAGTCCGCCCACAAAAGCTACAAATTCGCACTTCTCTCAGTACCTTGCACGATGCACAGCGACTTATGGGTGACATGGGCAAGTAGCATTGGGCAGCAATCTTTTTGTGTGAGCATGGCATCACCCGCAGATCCCTTCCGGACCTGTTTAATTGGCTACCCAGAGCTGAATCGCAATGAATTTAAGGGATGGGTAGAGCAAAGCTCGAGTTGTACTGGCAGCATTGCTAACCAAACTGCCTGCTTAATCCGCGCGCTTAATTGGACAATGCCTTGTGATCCTCAGGAAATTCAGCTATTAGGCTCTCGGGCCATAACCGCTAATGCCAGTCGTTGGGATATATCGCAAACCTGTATAGTATTTGGGTATCATTCACAGCTTGCTGCCCAGGCTGGCATGCTTTTGAGTACCCTAGGGAAAGAGGAGCCAATCGGATGGGGCAGGAACAACCCCTATATTAACAAGACCCAGGGGTGGACTGTTGTCAGTTCTAAATCTCCAGATTATGTTGTGGAAAGTTATTGTGGAATATATAACGCCACTAAAGTATTAGGTGCATATGGCTGGGCAACGAAAGGCACTCACGACAGCTTATGGAATAACCAGACAGCTAAAGCCCTGCCACGTGGGGTATTTTTGATTTGTGGTGATCGAGCTTGGGGAGGAATTCCGAGGAATGCATTTGGAGGGCCATGTTACGTAGGTAAATTAACCATGCTCACTATAGCTGAGAGGGACTGGCGCAATATCACTAATCGGCGGGCTTGGCATAACATACAGCAGTTAGCCCCTACATGTAACGATCAAGTTGAACTATGGAGCCGCACAGCACGAGTTTTTGCAGCAATGGTACCAGCCGTGGGTACAGCCCATGCACTAACATCCATCGAGAAACTGGCATGCTGGGCGGTCAAGCAAGCGAATGTAACTTCGGCTATCCTTGCAGAACTTTCAGAGGATATGCATAGCTTGCACCATGCCTTGTTACAGAATAGGGCTGCCATTGACTTTTTGCTGTTAGCTCAGGGGCATGACTGTGATGAACTTGATGGTATGTGTTGCTTTAACCTCTCCGATCATAGCCAAAGTATTCACGCCCAGTTAAGATGGTTAACGGGTCATACCAAAAAGATCACTATCCAAACAAATCCCCTTGACTCATGGTTAACATCTCTTTTTGGTGGTCTATCCCCGTGGGTAATGTCACTTGTTAAAGAAGGGCTGCGCTGGCTAGGCATTGTTTTATTATTAATTGTTTGCTTGAGGCTTTTATATTCTTGTATTATACGTAATCTAGAATCTATTACTCGGCGGGCCTTAGTTGTGCCAAAACAAAAAGGGGGAATTGTGGAGGACTGGCTCGAGGCTCAGGGACACGGCTCCCTGGACGCCCTGTATCAGCGCGCTCGGTGCTGAACTATCAAGTATGTAACAGATGACAAGGCCAGCATGCTCTTGGTGCAGGTGTTTGCGCCATAAACGGGATACTTGTGATGGGAAAGTAAGAAGAATTGTAACTTAGCACTAACCATGGGGGGGTGGGGTAGGATAATGTAACCTTTGGGTTTTCACCAATTGTATCAAGCCTAGCAACGCAAGTAGCCAATTATATTAGGACAGCTAGGTAGAATGTTTGAGGAAAAGTATAAAACCTGTAACGTAGAAGCAATAAACGAAGTCTGCATATTGATCACATTGGTCTCACACATTCTTCCCTCGCCGAACCCTCCGCAGGATCGCAAGACAGTTTGCCTAATTGTCAACAGAGATTAACCAGTGTTTTAGAGCATATATGTGGTGGGCCACCTCTTGTCCCTGTGCCAGGGGAATCCAGCTAACGGCCCAGGGAACAGGGATCCACGGCAGTGGAGCAGGGCACGTGTGTCTCTCCCGGCCTCTTTCAGGTGCACACAGAACCCAGGGCAAGGGCAGAGCCAGCCACCCTCCTTGCTGATGCTGGCCGTGTCCTGCACCTGCAGCACTGTCCCACCCCAGTAAGGATGCTGTTATTAAATGTAGGGCTGGACACTGCCAGGCAGGACCAAAATAGGACTGAAATGACAAGTGCAACAGCAAAGCTGATGCAGTTCTCTGTTAAGTAAGTCCGCTGTCTATCCCATTCCATAGAGCTCTGAGGTGGCGCTGCAGATTGCCTGCCCCATCCCATTCAAAGGAGCCCTGTCTGCTTTGAAAGCCTGTTTTTTTTTTCAGAATATCAAGGGTTTGGTTTCTTTGGACCTGACTGCAAAGCCAGGAGGTCTCTGTGTGCATTTCACAGCGCTCTGTCCCAGCAAACAGGCTCCTTTGGTTTTCAAGCTAGTCAGGCCCAGGACTTGCTCTGTGTTCTCTCCCTTTGTATCACTGTTCCGTTGCAGCAAGGTGCTGCAAGGAGGAGATGAAAAGAAGCTTGGAAGTGTGTTTCTATGAAAGTGTGGATTTATTTTTAGATCTCTTGAATTATTTACTTTGTCTGCCTTTTTTTAATGACAGTTTATGACTTGTTCGCTTTCCCAAGGCAGCGCTTGGCATGAAGGGAATTAATTGCATGAAGAGTAAATGCATCTGATGTTAATTTTCAAGTCAAGTTTCAGCTTTGCTGAAATTTCAGAAAGTAATGGTTTATAAATTAAACTGATTTGTGTGCTTTCGTTTTAAAGCAGGAACAGAAAACAAACTAGATGAGGGAACTTGTCTTTGAGGATGTAGCAGATACGGCTGTGAGAGATCGGAGTGGCAGCCCAGCAGCTGTGTGTGGAGTGTGGCAGTCAGCAGCACACCAGCGCCCTGACAGGGACCGGTTTCGTGGCAAATTGCTGGACTGTGGCATGAGCTGCTGCTTTGATCTGACAGGGTGATTAAACTAGCTGCTCCTTCCTGCGAGAGAGTGCATGGCCTGTGCTCTGCCAGGGAAGCCTTCTTCTGCTTCAGAGCACTTGGGGTACCGATACCATCACAGCTGAGCAGGAAAGGATCCTGCTCTGTCTGTGCTGGTGCGCTGCTGGAGGACAGGCGAGGCTGTGCTTCCTGGGAAAATCAAACTACCACCAGCATCCATGGCCAGACTGTCTCCTCTGTTGTTCCATCCAAGGGCACAGTGGGCATTTGAGTTCCTCCCCGAAGAAGGTTGGAATGATCTCACAACAGCTCGGGAGCACAGTGCCGGGAGTGTGTGGTCAGCTGGAGGATGGTGCTGGCTGGCTGGGGTGCTGGAGATGCTACTCTCCAGCACGGGAACAGTGGCCTGGCAGCTGCTTGCCAGCCCTCAGTAACTTGGCCCTGCAGGCAGCTAACCTGGGGAGGATCATACTTAGTTTAACTCTCCATCCATCAAATCCAGTTTCCGCCCCTGGAATGACAACTTGTATGTGATGCTTTGGAAAAGAGCAGCTCCTTTCAGCCTCCAGTGCTGCTTATAGGCAGTGGTGCCTTGTGCAGCTTAGCAGAGAGCAGATCTGTTTTAAATGTGGTCTTTGGTTTTCATGTGCTGTAGTATTTACTGTCTGAGTTCTTGGGTCCCAGATTTTTGGCTGCTGTGTTTAAATCTGATGGAGATGACCCCGGGAGCAAAGCGAGAATCCCTGCTGGGGTGAAACTCCTGCCGGTGAAGCACTGAGCTGAGCTAGTTGAGTTGCAGTATAATCCATGTCTCATCTGCATCATTTCATCTGCTTTTAACAAGCAGACCATAGTTTAGGGTGTTTGAGTGAATTTATTGTTCTGGGTCTTGTTCTGAGGAGCAATGACCACTGGGTGCCCCATTATCTTTTAGCTCATGTGTGTATGAAACAAAGTCATCTTGTATTTCCTGTAGCTTATGGCCCATATCTGATAGTGGAATATAAAATGAGTTTATGATTTAGAAGTAGAAAAGATTAATTCTACATAATAATAAAAAGTCAAAATGCAGAATAGAAAAGTTGTTGTAGTTTCTATGGGTTGTACATAATTTTGGCTCCTTCCCTCATGGCTTTAGTATAACTCAATGAGAAAATTGCATTCAGATCCTGTGGGCTGCTCTGCCGTGGCTGAGCTGAAGCTGGGGGAGATGCACAAAGGAGTTTTCTAGAAGCTGTTTGGATGGCTGCCTGCTGGGGGAAGCACTCAGTGCCTGGGCTCTGCTCTCTCTTGAACAGGACAGAGATGGGGCAACAGCAGGCTTGTGGTAAGAAGGGAGGACACAGCTGCATGCTCCTGAGGCCGCAATGCTGCACGGATGGTCCCAGGACACCTGAGTGCACAATGGCCTCTGCGTGCAGTTCCTGCCCCGGGGATGCTTGTTGAGAGCTACAGGGAGGGAACTCATCAGATGGCTTCTTGCTCAGAGTGTGATTCTTGTTTTGTATGTGTTGTTGGCTTGCTGATGGCAATTTACCCTCCTGGGGCTGCTCAGCGTCCAGTGCAGTGGTCTGAGGACTCACAGATGGAGGGAATACCAGTGAGATTTTACCATCTAGCCCAGACCCATGGGCACTGCTCCTGCCTTGCCTGGCCTTGCCTGGGGTGTTTGCTGCACTCCAGAACTTCCCGTGAGCGCATGCACAACCAAGCTGTGGCTTTGCCTGTCCCACACAGGTCAGAGCACCATGGAAGGATCCTCATGTGCACAGGCAAGGCGCTCTGCCTCTTTCCCCTGTGAATGGTGTGTGGCACACGGCTGGGAAAAGGTCTTAGCTTCTGGCCTTTGTGAACAGAGAGGTTAAAATCATGAAGTAACTGTGGGCCTCTGCCCATGAAGGGCCTTTGGGAAGGGCTCTGCTGTGAGAAGGACCCACAGGACTCTGCCCAAGCACTGCACAGGGTGTGCTGCAGGGCTCAGTGCTCTGCAGTGCTTGACTGATGCACTTGGGGCTGTGAGCACACAAAGGACCTGGGCTGTTACTCAGTGCTGACATTCCAGACATGACTAAGCCATTTTGATGGAAGAGATGGAATCTGACAGTTTTACTATTCAGTTGTTTCTTATAGATTTCAAATAAAAATAAATTGGCTTCTTTTAAAAGAACTAACTGTGGAAAAGCTTTTGTAAGCAGGAGTGGTCTCTGGAGCGTGGCAGGCAGTCCTGTGTTCCCAGCCAGCTAACAAGCTTCTCAAGGCCCGGTGCAGAGGGGGCTGGACTGAAAAACAAAGGCCTCTCCTCAGCTTTAGCGTTGCCTTGAGGCACCTGGGGAAAGAAATGCACAGGAGGAAGGGGAGGAGGTTTTGGAGCCCAAGAACCCCTAGAAGGCAGGCTCATCCCCAGCAGCAGCACAGCAGCACTGCAGCCAGTGCTGCCCAGCCCAGAGGTGGGCACTTCCTGCAGCAGCAGCAATGAGACCCTGTGTGGGGCTGGCAGTGTCTCAGTGCCTTTGTTCAAGTGGCTGGCTAGAGAGTCTGGTGACTCTCCTCAGGCTCTTTGCACCTTTTATCTTCTCTCCAAAGGACTGGTGTGTGCTGGGCTGTTTATCAGCTGGGATTGGCTAATGCAGGGATAAGTACCCTGGATTCTTTGGAAGACTTTGTTTGCAAAGACCCTAGGATATATGAGCAAATGGCTGTAGGGAAAATGCCTTTCATCGTTCAAGATAAAGAACATCACAAAGCCTTGGAGACATCATTTAGGAATTAAATACCAAGAGTCATCTGGCGTCAAATAAGTTTCATTTAATAGGTCACTCACTTAAATAAAGTTTCTGTAGAAATCGATATCACTTTATCCTGCAACTGACAGCTCCAGACATTGAAAATGGCGTTTTCCACATCAGGTTTATTTAATTTTAGGGGGAAGAATCCCTCCCACACCTTCTGCTTGGTCTGGGCAGCGCTGGTACAAAGTTAGCAGTCTGCTGAGGTGGAGACCTGCCCTGTCCTTACCCATGGGGATGATGTGAGCTCATTGTAGCACAGGCTTGCAAGGCCTGTGTTCAGTCAGGGTGCCACTGTCACATTGGGCTGTATCCGAGGTGTGTCCACAGCTCACTGAAGGAAATGGGGCTGAGTCATTGTGTAATCTCTTGCAGATGAGTCTGACAGGGCAAAATGCCTCATCATACATCTTAACACAGCCAGACCTTCTGTAGAGGCAGATCTGTGGGCTGTGGAGACTGGAGATTGCAACAGGGATGCTTCTGTGTCCAGGGTAGGTGAATCTTGCAGTTTCAGCCTCCCTCAAGAAAATGGGACACCTTTGCTCCGTGATTTTTATTTCAGTCCAATAGTATCCCAATGGGAAGGGAGGAGATGCTGGCAGTTTTCTGCACTATCTCTCAAGAGAACTCTGTGTAGGAAATGAGAGCTGTTATTATTCCTACTGTAGTGAAATAATTGTTTCTGAACACTTGCTGTTTTCTCCACTTGCTTTTCAGTCTTAAGCAATTTCTGAGGTTGACACACCATCTCCAGTCACATTTGTCTTGTTGTGTGCCATGACTGATGCAATTACAGCTGACACTCTCACTGCTTTTTGCACAAATGCCTTCAATTGCTGGCTAGCAGATGACCCCTGAAACGAGCGGCAGGAGACATCAATGCCCTAAACTCCCTCCACAGGAAAGAGTTGCTGGCTCTCAGGGTAATGTGGGACCAGTGTCAGGGTTTTAAATCAAAGGCTTTTCTGCCGGTGGTGTGCAGGGAGCAGTGTTGTTATCACTCCACCCTTGCAGCGCCTGCATGTGGACTTTCCCTGCCAGTTCTTTTGGCTCTGATATCATCTGCAGCTGATGAGGGTGACTGGGTTGGAGCAGCCATCAGCTGAGCACGAGGCGTGTTGCTGCCTCTGCCCTGACACAAGCAGAGGGAGCAGGGTCGGGTTTGGCCCTGCTCGAAACCAGGCTCTGGGAGCAGAAAAGAGGCTGAGGTGCTGGGGCTCCTGTGCAGGCACAAGGGACCTTCACCCGGCCGGCAGGGACAGCTGGTGTGGAAACTGCATCTCCTTGGAGCATACCGCTCCGGAGGTGAATGTCCGCGGGCAGCAGAGGCCAGCTCTGGTGCAGGGGACAGCTGCTGGGCCCTGGAGCAGCTCCTGCTGTACATGAGAGAAGCCACTTGGGCTGCAGGAGGGACAGGAGTGGCTGTGCCCGGTCTCACTGCCCTGAGAGTGCAGGAAGGCACTTTCAGCACATGGCTGGAGCAACTGGTAGCAGCAGCTAACCCACAGCTGGCGGTTCCCCACTCCCCACCTGCCAGACAGGATTAGGTGCTATGTAAAACCGGCCAGGCTTTTAATGACCTCTTTCAGACACAAACTGACCATCTAACTTTGCACGACTCACTGAGATTCCATTTTACTCAAGGAAATAAAAATAATAGTTTAAACCATTTCAAATATAGCTGTAAATCCCTAACAACATTAACCTTTTCCAAAGCATTAAACTGATCCCTGGTGGATTCTCAGAATTACCATTAGGAGGAAGCATGAGATACTCCCTCCAGAACTTCATTTTCCTAAAGTAAATAACAAGCTACACCGAGTGTGGATTTTATTAGCTCTCCAAGTGGTGCCTGCCTGTCTCCTCATGCGATCCTGAGTCATCAAACATTAGCAGTTGCTGCTCTATGAAGGCAAAAGTCCATGCAGAGGATCAGGGATGTGAGGAGGTGGACCAGGTGACATCGGGGCTCAAGGAGGGAGCAGGAAGAGTGGGAATGGAGGGGCTCACACAGCACGGAGGCCTCTGAAGAGGTGTGAGGCTCTGCTGTCAGGAGCACAGGGTCACACCTCCAGCATCAGGCTTCTTAGTCCTGAGCAAGAGAAGAGTGCCAGGCGCTCTCACTGTGCACTCGTGGCAAGCAGAGAAAGGATGTTTTATAGAATTCATTCTAATAGCATTAGATGCTTTCACCAGTGTCCATGAGTCATTCAAAAGGCCAGTGAAAGAGTGGCACAAGCCCATATTCCAGGGAAATGCTGCCAGGTGACTCATGCTGGCTGGACAGAGCTCTGACCTGTGTCTGCCGGACCTCAGTTCTCTCCATTAGTTATGTTTCCATGGGCAAATCCCATGAGATGTAGATGAACCTGAGATAAATACCGTTTCTATAGAGTTTGGCTCTTCCTTAGCAGAGGAAGGCGCACTGATGAAGGTTAGCAAATGTCTTGCAGGTCTCTTTTGGTCATGTTTATCCATATGTGACCCTCTGATTTCAATATGATTATACTGGAGGGAGCAGGCAGGGTTTGCTGCAGCAAATTCCTTCAGCTGCCCAAAGCCCATTCTAGGGCTTGGTGCTTAACATGCTGCTGCAGTACAGACACATCCTTTAAGCATCAGGAAAGAGATGTGGATCAGGCCTTTTTTTCCCTCAAAAAATGACATTTTGAAGTAGGTTGAATCTACCACTTTTCCACATTTTCTCAGCAAGAGATTTTGTCTGGCTGGTGTACGTGCTCTCCATGGGAAATTATTTAGGAGCTCTTCTGTCCCCCATCTTCTCTTCTTGATGTAACAATAGGAGATCTGAGGAATGACCAAAGTCAGGTTCAGTAGTTCAGTTGTAGCGCCAAGTTACTCAGTGCTTCGTTTTGTTACTGAACCAAAGGGCAGTTTCTCTCAGCAGCGTCCTTCAGACAATACCTATCTACCATTTTACCAACAAGGCGTGTGCTTGGTGCTCCAATACCAAAAGAAATCAGTGTTTCATTTCAGAGATGCTCATTCTTTACTCTCCCTCCTTAAGACGAACTTTTTTAGGGGGTGTGGGAAGAAATAGAGATTTTGATTGGAGGACTGTGGAAAAACCTTGACTGCTTCAGCTGCCACATCCTGTTCAACTCTGAGTAACAGGCCAGGTCACTGTAGGGCAGGGTCATCAGGGTCTAAGTGATCATATATATGAATATATATGAAAGCATATTCTTTGTTGGAATCCCATCCAAACATTTGGCCTAAGCTTCTGCAGTCCTAGTGGGAGGTATGAGATGTGACTGCGTCATTACTGTCCTTGCTGGGCAGATGCAAAGCTGTAAGTCAGCTCCTTGCTCACAGCCGGCCATCTCTGCTGGCACTTGTATCATTATAATGCATGCTTTATTGCTTGTCAATATTTTAACCTTTCTGACACATCATCCCCTAGGGCAGCTCAGCAACCTTCATAATACAGCTGATAATTATCCTCCACATGAATAAAGTTACCACCAGGGTCCTGTATAAATCACGCAGAAAGATGGCAGATTCCACTGTCTGGTCATCACGAAGCAGGAAAAAGCACAGATTGTGACAGCTTAATGGGGAAGGTAATAAAGCCAACAGTAAAGTCATTTATAATATAAGCAATGATTCTCACGCCCTTCTATTTGTTTTCATGCTAATAGAAGATAAATGTCAGATTAGGAACAAGATCTGAAATTTCCATTAAAAATATTTGGAAAAAGTCATTAAATATCAGCAATTCACAGCTCGAGAAGTGGCAGCGTGGGTCTTTGTGGGGATATCAGTATGTGCTTTGCTGTTTCCTGGGGAGCTGTGAGGAGTAAAGTTTCTACAGTGCTGAGAGCACCAGGACCCTGTGCTGTCCCTGCAGGCAGCAGCTACCCCTCACTTCAGGAAGGAGGAAGATGCTTTGTGGTGCCTTAACAAGAGGAAGCTCCTGGGCACTAGTGGGGAGTGGGACAGATCCCTGTCAGGGATCCCGAGTCGCGTACCTCTCGACTGGGTAGCAGGCTGCAGGGTTCCCAGGGAGCACAGCCTGACACTAAGCAAAAAGAGAAAGGCTTCAGGGCAGGTGTGAAAAAGCCCTGCAGCAGTACCAGGGTGGTGAGAAAGGGGAGTGTGCGTTATAGGGTATATGGTGGTGTAAGACACATTAGAAATACATGGAGGCCTGGTGTTTGCACCCTGCTGCTGCAGCTCCTGGGGGGGCCGGGATGCCTGGGCACTGGATGGGGGGTGCTGGGGAGCTGGAGCAGGCCAGAGCTGTCGTGGTGCTCCCCAGCAGGGAAGCTCAGGAGCTGCCTGGGCATCCCCCCTGTGCCCCAGCTGCCAGCCAGGCCGGCGCTGCTGTGGCTGGAAAAGCAGGAATGGCTCTTCCCAGCAAACAGCCTGGCCCGGGCTGTTCTGGCTCTGGGTGGTCCATTCAGTGCAGGGATTAACCTGAGGGTGCCTCTCTGATGCAGGCTGGGGAAGGGAGGGTGATGGAAATCGTATTTGTGTCTGTGCTCAACATTGGTGGGGCGTTCTCTCACTTGCATTGCTCCTAAACAAGCATTTTGAGATCTGAGCCCGGGTGCCTATAATCTAGTGAGCGCCTTATTGATCAAGTCTTGCCATTTGATCCCCTGAGCTGCCAGAGTTGCACAGAAGGGGTAAAATTGCTCCTTATACTTTAAACAATCAGAATGGTTTTGGTGCATGTAGACCACTATGATAAATACAGAGGCACAGCTGGGATGAGAATAGTGAAAAGCAGAGGGATAATTAACAGCTGCAACAGCACAAACCAGTTCCCCAGCCCAGGCCCGGGAGGAACTGATCCATTCATCATGTTGCTCTCTGGGCTGATGCTGCAGCTCTGGGGTGTGAGGTATTGAATTACAGTCTCCAGAAAATATTGTTTAGGGAATGCTGAGGAAAGCTGGTGAACACCGCGCGGAAAGGTGACAGATAGGTTTGCAGCTTCATGTAGTGCTTTCCCAATCGAGGGCACTGTGTGGGGTTCCCGCACTGCCCTGCTGCAGAAAGCAGCAGCAGGCAGGCTGCCAGGGGAGGTCACACAGCAGCCAGGGGCCTTGCTTCGTTCTGGTGACCGTTCCCTTTAAATGATTATTTTATTATGGAGCGCAGCACTAACAATGGCTGATGAATCTCAGGCTTAATGAAGCACCATCTGTGGTTCAGCTGTTGTAGGAAATAACACAGAGAGAGCTCTGAACACTGGCACTGGACACGATCTATCCCAGACACCCCTCCTGGGCTCTCCTGTCCTTGGGGTGGTGTCACGGAAGATGCCACAGGGACTCTGAGCTGCTGTCACATGGACTGGGTACCGCCGGCAGCCTCCCCTGGGCTTGCACCACAGCCACATGAAGCTTGGGATGGTGGAGATGGCTGGATCAGCTCTGAAAGAGGCTTTCCTTTCTATCCCCCTTCACAGGGAATCATTGAGGAGACTTTGATCTAGGATGACACTTCACTCCTACAAACCTGCCGGCGGGTCATGGCAGTCTCCTTGAGTGAAGTGTGGGATTAAAGTTTATTCCATCCTTGCTCATGTGCCACCTCCGAGGGCGATGTTTGGTAACTGGTACAGCACTAGAAACACTGCTCCAGAAACCCTGAGAGCATGGGGTCCCTGAGCCGGGGGGTCCCTGAGCCGGAGAGCCCCAAGCCATTCCCAGCAGGAATCACAGCATGTGTCTTTGCAGTGCCAGGATTATGGATATCTGCAAGGCCAGGTTATGGACTCTGAGGCTGGAAGGACACAGCAATTGCCTAGTCTGATGTCTTGCATAAGCTTGGTGATGGGTCTTGCTGCAAGAATTTGAGAGGTCTACAGGCAAAGGGAAAAAATTGCCCAGTGCTGGAGTGGTCCTTGGCTTCCTGGGGAAGCTCTTCCCATGATGAACTGTCCCTGCTACTGAACTGCTCCTTTCAGACTCTCGTCCTCATGCACACCAGGACTGCCCAGGAAACGGGATATTCTCGCGCAGGCAGTCATTGAGCTACAAGGTGGTCAGGGATAAGGATGCTTGTTGCGCAGTCTGTCTCATGTCAGGAGCCCCAACAAGGAGCTGTGGTTCTCAGGGAAGTAGAGTGCACCAGGGCTTCACTGCTTCCCAGTGAGTTTGCCCTGCAGTGCAATCTCAGTGTAAATTTCTACCCTGTCCCTGCACCTTGAAGAACAGAAAATGCAGCAGTGGAGAAGGACAGGTGAAGGAAGAGCAAATGTATTTTGCAACCCCATTCCTGGCGCACTCTCATGTGAGAGAAAGGGAAGAGATGTCACAGATGCGGTGGGAAGTGAGGTGTTAGAAGGGGGGCACACTGTGGAGAGGCCAGCAAGAGCTATTTGGGTTTATTTTAAGACCTGCCACTCTCTTGCTGAATTTCTTTGTCTTCCTGGGGAAGCACCTGGGGGGTTTCTGAAAACTCAGATGAAATCTCTGCTACACATTGACCTGTGCTTCCTCAGGGCTTTGGTGAGGCTGTGCAGAAGGTTGTGCCCAGGGCACACATCACCAGAGGAGCGAATCCTGCTGGTGCTGGGCTTGGGTGCCAGATGCCAGATGTGCAGTCTCTCCTTGTGCATGTGATGTGTGTTGCCATGTTTGTGCCTCTGGCTTTGCCTCGGTGGGTGCCTGGGGCCGTGCTGAGCCTCCTCCCCATGTTCAGATGGGCCAGGGGTCAACA